>LPNX011166585.1:93278-105300 GCA_001517045.1 Pseudotsuga menziesii
CTGCTGGGTTTATCAGGATACTTAGCCAAGCCAGCTAACAGTTGGTCAAGCCAACTGTTTCTCAGACTACAGGTAGTCAAGCCAACATTGTACCGTTTCCACAATTTCCACAACATCAAATAATTACACAGTCAAGCTAACCTCTAGTTGGGTTTATCAGACCGTCAACAAATCACTTGCACTTATATCAACAATACACTTATATCAATAATGCACTTATATCAACAACCAATCAGCCAAGCCAATGCAGTTGGGTTTATCAGGCCATCAATAATAACACATGCACTTATATCAACAATAAACGACCATTTCTAGGTCCAGGATCTACTATGGATCCCTAGGCATATAATAACCCAACATCTCCTTCCAGTACATCTTTATGCTGACTAGGAAGGAAACTTTATCATTACCATTTCCAGGTTTGCTTTCCAGCGGTGAGCTCTAATTCCACTACCACATACAACACAAGAAACCACCCCCTTCTCTGCTCTTCAGTCCCTCGGGAATGTCTCCTTCTCGGTTCTCTTCAGTAGGAGGTAGGATGAGCCCGAGCCATTGTCCATTTAGTGTGCAACACCAATCTACATCTGTTTATCCTGACAACACATGTAATACAAGCAACTCATCAACGTTATTGTTCTAAAACTGTAATCACATTTCATATCATTCATTATCAAGTATTGAGACACCAGGAGTGCGTCCACTTCCTAGGGTGTAATCAATATTGAAAAACCCTTTCATGACTTGACATTAGAAAATTGTGCACCCTTTTCCGGTGTGTGCCATGTAGGGCCTCTCCATGCTCAAGCAATCGGTCGTAATGGAAATAAAATCAAAACATGTTCTGCATATTGAGTTTAACAATTTGACATGCATATTCTTGGCTAGGGTCACAGAACACTTATCCATTTGCCGATGCAATATTCCTTTGTTAAGGAGAAATGGGGGCTCCCTTCTCTGAGTTGACAGTCCCTCAGTTTTCCATCTCAATTCCTTTTTACATTTCTTATCCACACATGTCTTACTTACATAATTTATACCATCTCACTCATGTGTCTTACCAAACATGTAGTGCAGATGAGACATTTCCAAAATGTCCAATGGAGTTTCACCCAAAACTCATTTCCAAGATAGGGGAAAACCTCCCCATAAAGTTTGGCTCCTTCAGGCCCTCACACATGGTCTTCCTGCTATGTGTACCCCTGGAACATTCATCAAGTAGCCAAACGGTCAATCATTACCTGATAATACAATCCAAATTTGATTGTTCCATAATCAAACAATGACATTAATAATTCGATTCAATAGGAATTTGCAACTCTGTCTACTACAGAAATTGATTTGCTTAGCAATGAGGTGATCCTCATTTGTGGGTATCTTGTATCTTGCTCACCAACTTTTGATTTTGGACTTGTTTCCTTATCCCTTTCTCCATAGGGTTGCTAGTCACATTCGTCAGCATCAACAACATATTCAACCATGTCCATGTTGTCGTTGGTTTTTCCACTAATGCCAACACCAACGCAATAATTATCATTAGTGGCTCATTATAATGTATAATTCTCACTATTCCTACCAACATGTAATATCTTATGCATGCTAGGCATATCCTCATACATTTCATGTACAAAAATTGTAATCATAATTAGCAAGACAATGTTTAAGGAAATTTCCCTTTTCGAGTCCCTCATCCTTGTATGGAACTCCTTTTCCACACAACAACTGGTTTGACTTCATGGTCTGGCTACCTCTAGGAAAGCAATTCCCAGATTTGTCCATATTGACAGCAGCACATTTCTCTTTCAAGAAATCACTAGCACTTTGCTGCTCCACACTCAATTCTAGTGACTCTCCCTTGTTCCCTTTTGCATAAGCTTTCCAATGCCTATCCACATGCTTCATTTTGACCTCGGGTGTGAAAACCACATCATCTCAAAAATGATGGCAAAACACACCACTGAATTTTGGTTTGAAATGAGAACTTCAGCCACCTAGGGTTTTCTTCCTTGTCAGTTTTGAAACTGCTGAGAACCCCAATGAGAAAATTCACTGCAAAACCCACTGGAACACTAGCTGGAATTTGCTGAAAATTCCACTGAAAGTAGTTGAAATTTGCTGAGAAAAATTCCACTGAAAAACCCAAAATTTCTTTCTCCCTATTGAGTCTCTTTCCAACTAAATTTTCAACATTTCGGCGGCCAAAATCTCTAGTTTTTCTCTGTGCTCATCAGTGGCCTATTCATCTATTTCCTTCCACTATATCGGGCCCATAGTCATCTAACCTTGTGAACTTTATTGACGATTGGAACCCTTAAGGCTTACGCTGCATCGAAAATGCCAAGGACTGTTCATCGGTGGTCAAATAGCTAGCATCTTCCAATGTTTCAGATCCCCATCTATCTAAGCTTTCGAGCCCTTTATCATTTATCGGTGATGCTGAGGACTGCAGTGTATCAACAATCAGGTACATTGTCCACTATGGAATCGACGATTGAGACCGTTGTCCATCGGAGGGATAGTCCCTTAGGTGGCCGCAACGGTGGACCCACGATCATCTAATTTCTTCTGACATCAGCCGTCGCATCGGCGGTTCCATCCTCTAAAGTTCATCGATCAAATCAACTAAATTCCCCCGATGATTTCCATACTTGAGAATTTTCAGCAAAAAAATTCCTTTATTCCTCCATCGCGTTGGCACATTCATCCTCTATTTTCTGCCGACGTATCGGTGCTGCCATCATCTATCTTTTGCTGGCATTTTCCACCACATCGGTGATCCAAACAACTAAGTTTCTTCGACGTATCGACTGTTCGAACAACTAAAACTTTCCGACGTTTCTGGTACTTAGACAAATTTTTGGAAATTTATTTTCTTCGTCTGCCGGCTCATCGACCGCTGCATTTGCTAACTTTCATCGATGTATCGATGTACTTCAGGATATCCTGGTTGACACTACGGCTCATCATCACTGATCAACCTCTGACGGCCCGACATATCCAGCTTCCGGAACATTTTCAACTTCTTCCCGCTGCAGTATCAGTAGCTCAACGAACTAGCTTCCCTTCTTTTCCACCAACGTATCGGTGACCCAAACAACTACTTTTCACCAATTAAATCGACTAATCTCCGCCGACTGTCGATAGCCAACACTTAGAAAAATTTTGGAAAAGTTTTTTCCTTAGTCGTTTTCCCACGGCGCTCTGTCGGATATTTCATCTACTATTTTCTGCCGACACTACGGCAACTCCATCAACTACATTGCACCGTTGTTTCAGTGGTCTTTCACTGATGAATTTCGATGGAAGTTTCCTCTCCTTTCATCATTCACCGGTGGCCCATATTAGAGGGCCTTCCAACTAAAACTTCCGCTGCATCGGAGGAGCGATCCTCTAAACTTTTTTGACGACCGACAGTCTGGATACTTAGAAAAAATTTTGAGATTTTTATTTGGTGGTCCCCGTTAGACGACCTTCTACTTAGGTGATCCAATACATTGGCGGGACTTCGGACTAAGTCCTCCAATGACTCGATGATCCCAATACTTAGAGGAATTTTCCAGAATTCCCTTGTCATGCACAAGTTTTCTTATGTTTTCTGCTGGACAGAGGACAACCTGCTTCTACTAGCTGACCTTTCATGGCCCATTTAGGCCCATGTTGTAACCTTTGATCTGATACCACACTATAACGTCCCCGACCCTCTGACCGACAAAGAGGATGCTACCAAAAAATCAAATTCCTCTGGGCAACTAGCCCCATGAGCACAAACATGCATAAATGCTGATATAAAATGCTTAGAACATAAAACATGCGAAGATGCGCAAAACATACAAGGATGCATAGTTACTCAACATACAGCGGAAGCAAACATATACATTCCAGGATCAACATGTTCGTCATTATGGTTCATTAGACATTAGACAGTAATGTAAATGTAGAAGCAAAAGGGACAGGAATGCTTATCTTATAAATATCTTGTACTGCAACCAGCTATGTCGCTGCAACGTTCCACCCAACCATAGGTCAGTGTGCTCATCAATCTCTCAGCAACACTGCCACCCTCGAGTTGGGCATGATTCCTCAAGGAATAAGGATCAAAGTAGGCTTACACATAGCCAAGGTACACAATCCAGCCAATCCCACACAGTAGGATTTATCAGGCCGTCAAGGAGCTAGGAAAGACTAAATGCTAAGCTGGTGGCCTCAATGGAGAGCTAAGGACACCTACACCAGAGTTAACCTGACTTCTAAGACATCCACACAACTGACACGAGGAATTATTCCTTTCTCTGCTGCACAGTCCCTCAGGCCTTGACTTCCCTTTCTAATACTCTTCAAGGGTTGTGGAGAAGAAAGCCAACAATCTAACTCTGTCTGAGTGGATCCAATCACTATTTTTCTCAAGCACACCCAACCTCTAATCCTACTCTCAATAGTTCGAAGACCAACCACTGCATACCGCAGTAAAACAAACAGTTCACAACTCTGTGAAGAAGATGAAGACAACAGGGTGACAACCCCGAATGAAAAGGTGAACATAGCTCAAGTCAGCAAGACGAATCAGATTTGTTCTTGGCCCTAGCATGGCCAAAACAACTTAGTAGCAACCCCACAAGGTACTTGCATACACAGCAACCCAAAAACTAGGGGAAGAACAACAGTCCCCAATCTCACAATGAAAACAACGGCAACGTTACACAGTCCGCAAATGGGAAAGAAGCCAAACTCCCAACATTGACAAGGGAAAACATAAACATAGACCACAATCGGAAACATACATGTCCACAATCAGCAAGGAGACATACACCTACCACCAAAACCAGTATGGAACAAATAGGCACATAGCCCCAAGCGTGAATGGCTCCTGCACCCGAAAATCTTGAGTGACAGCAATGGTTTCTCCAGCTCCTTGCGTGAGGAAAAACAACGCCTAATTCCTGTGCCTGAGAAAGTGAGAGGACGAATCTCTACGTGCGGATGGGAAAAATGATGGAGAATGAAAAATACCAAAACCATGAGTGGAATCATGGGAGAGTGGAGAGAATGTTTCTTCTGCCCCATGCGATGTGAAGAGGAGAGTCTGCTGGTGGAGTGGGCACGTAGGCAAGGATTGACAGTCCCGCCACACCCACCACTACTCAGCAATACTACTCCCAAATAACCAACAACATAAGTTTAAATGGGTGGCCGACACATGGGAAACTTCCAATGACCCCCACAGGTTGGACAACCCCCCCTTAACCTTAGGAATCATGCCCTTTTCATTCAATGTTGCACTGTCATAGCTGGATGTAGGTTTATTTTAATTGATGTGCATATTTACATGATGCCAAAACTATAATGTGTCGGATAGCATGATATACCATCGACAACGATCCCTATTGCCGAAACATACACAACCAAATCGATGGCGGGGATTTTTCCTTTAGCTCCACACCACGATTAATTAGAATATATACATCATGTACCTTTTTAATGTAACCGGGGTCAAAACTGGGGCATTACGACAACACAATTGCAGATGAAAGGAAATCCAAATTGAACCACATTGTGCATAAAATAAATTAACAAAATCAGAGTTTAACCTATTACAAAATTTGAGAATTAATTTATTGCAGAAATTGAACTTTAATTGCAAAGCTAACCCACCTAAAAAGGAAATAACATCCAATCTAACAGGAAATTAACCAATCCTTTCCAATCTTAAAACACTTCTTTCACTTTATCATTCATTTCCTTAAACATCAATTTCAATTTGAGAAAGATATAATCACTCAATCCTAAAAATGATATGAGTGCCTACTTCAGACAATAATTGATTAAAAAGGACAAGATAAACATCATCGAAATGAAATCCTATTAGCACATAGATAATATCCAAAGTAAAAAATCATTCACACAGTTATGTAAATCTACGATAAAATTAGGCAGCCCAATATCTAATCTACAAAATGAAAACACAATTATCACTTGCCTTATGAGGGCTCCTTGCCTCTGGGAGATAAGATTTTGAGGGTATTCTATAGTCAAACAGAAATCATCTCAACCACATCTACAAAAATAGGAACTGGATTCACCAATTACATTAAACACAAATTGTCAATACAGATCTCTACGTGGTTTCTCCAAAATGTGGGCTAGTCTCTTTGATAGGAGACTGCCTTTTTACAAAAGTATCTAGCAAAAATATATTATTAGAAACTAATTAAGACAATATTGATATCTAAGGATTCCGGTTCGTCCCTAAGGTTTCAAAACAAACTCATAATAGAATTTAAACAATAGTGCATTTGTCTGAGTGGATCTTCCAACAATGTTATCAGACAATGAAGAGTTTATTACAATTATAGCAAAAATTAGAATAATAACAACTACTATCCTAAACCTTAGGAACACTTTATCCGTCTCTAGCTGGCACATACATAAAAGATCGAGCTGTGAAACCTCCTGTAGAGTGTTCGCATCGTCCTTCAACTGCTCCGTAACTGCCTCTATTATTTCCACGGCTACTCATGGGACATCTGTATGATATTTATAGCTACAACAAATCCAACGCTAAGGTTCTACAATGTCTATGGTGGTTCCAAATCTTCCTCGAATATTTTATAAATGTTCTACAGCTTCCACGTAAGTGTCATGGGTGTTTCGTAGCTTCAATAGGACTATTGTGCCAGCCCCATATGTTCTACAGAACTATCATCTAAATATTATTGTAGCATGGAAACTCTTACGAGTAACTGTGAGAATTCATTTAAACACCTGCAAATCAAATAATAAACAAAGTACAAATAAATACAAACTACTTCATACCATATGCCAAGGGTCTGCAAACTGAGTATAAAAAGGAACAATTGAAGCTATGGAAGATAGCAAAAATATAGGTAATTGTGTCACTAAGGAATTTTATGGATGCCAAATTCAAGGCTTGCCATCTCCCCCAACCAAGGACATTGCATATCCTCAAGCAAAGTTATAACATTGTTCTACACTAGAAGAAGTACTAGGTGCAAACTCCAAACCAAGGAAAACTTTAGGGGGTGAAATTTAGCCCATGCGCTAATTTTAGGGGTTTTCTGGAAAAAAATCGTGAATTTCCTTTTTTTTCTAAAGGTATTCACCCAAACTCCATGGGATAAAAATATTTTACTGTAAAAATCAGCAAAAATTGTCCCAAAAGTATATAAAATCCTTAGAAATTTGAATTTTTTTTTAAATCACCAAATAGTTTATGTTTGGAATTTTAAGAATTAGTAAGACTTGTTAATGTTTCTACACTTTAAGAAAATTATGAATCCTTAAAATTTCCCTTGCTCCAAACACTTGGTACTCCATTTATAAGAAGGAGGACCCTCCTCCTCTGTTGTGTAAAATATCATCCGTTGGGTGACAACGTTCAAAAAATAATCCTCCTCCTTTTCCTCAATAGGGCTCCATAACAGAGGGAAATGAAACCTAATCCAAATCCAATTGCTTCTATGTACTTTGAGGAAATTCAACTAGAATATTCTCTAATGCCACCTCAAATATTCGATAAGTAAACGGTTATTTTCAAATATACTTGAAGATTCTCTAATGCCACCTCAAATATTCCATAAGTAAACGATTCTTTCTTCTTTAAATATGGGTCGATAGTTTCAACCCTTGTTCTTAAGCACAAGAGAACCTTTAACCTATGAATTGGTACCCAACCTCTGCACGATTTCATGGCCAAATTCTGTTCGATCAAAATGGAAAATATATCCTCCCATTCTGTGAATTCCGATAATCATAGTGACTTATTCCATAAAAAATCCTCCCATTCTGTGAAATCTGAGAATCATAGTGAAAACCTCTAACCCACAAAATATCCTCCAATTCTATGAATTCTTAGAATCATAGTGAGAACCTCTAACCCACAAAATATCCCCCCATTCTATGAATTCTGAGAATCATAGTGAGAACCTCTAACCCACAAAATATCCTCCCATTCTATGAATTCTGAGAATCATAGTGAGCTATTCCATTTTTGTTTATTTATCATATAAGATATAGATCCTCATAATTGTACATCCCCTATGTATAGTTTAGGATCCCAATCATTAAAATCAACCATGATAAGGTTGTGTAAATAAAGTTCACATATAAATTCCTAATCCTCACCGTTCTTCTTGAAAATGATCGTATAAATTGTTCTGAAGTCTCAATTCGATCCTCATTCCATGTTGTCACAATCTTGACTTGAATAGAGATCAGTTGTTCTTTCAGGTAGATACAATATAGATGTGAAGCAAATGAAAATTTCTCAAAGCTTGCTCCAAATGATTCAAAAATTGCTTGTGATGTTATAATCATTCAACCTCCATATTTAACATCTGTGCAACTATGGTAGGCTCTTGTTCCCTTGATTTATCTGCCTCTACTTCATGAATCTTTCTTCATGATAGTCATGAGCTTGTATTCCAAATCCTTCGTTTTTCCTTCCATTTTGCTAAATATCTTTCCAAGTCCTGAATTTAAATCAAATCACTCAATCGACTTCCTTGAAATTCTACTTCTTGTTCTTCTTCTTATTTTGGGAAATATTTGTAGGGTTTGAATTTCTTGGGTTCTTTCTCCTTTGTACTTTTCCCAACATGGTCATATTTTGTAGCTTCGTCTCCTACTGTGGTACACTCCTATTAATATGACCATCCATCTTCAGTTTCAACAACCCTTATTAAAGAATCTAAACCTCCTTTTTCTCAAGGTTCCACAAATTTTCCTTTAGAATTATCAACTCCTATGGTTGTGCTTGATAAGATAGTTTCAATTTCCAATAAGACTTTTTCATTATTTGGTGGGAATTTATATATTTCTTTATTAGAAAAAAGATGAAATATTATAATCACCATATCTTGATTTTTCTTTCATCTCACTTTTTTTACTTTTTCTTCTCCTTGTATCTTACAACCTTTGGAGGATACAACCTTTGTTTTCCTCCATGTATATTATGCACCTTAACCGAGCTCCATAGCCTTATCCTCGTTCTTCTCGGGCATTCTTATCTTCTCAACCTTCTCTAGAGACTTCCTTCTATCTTTATCCTTTGTATATTTACCCTGACTATCCATCAAATTCGTCACTTCGACGACTTCCTCCTCTTCTAGATCGATTTTAGTTATAGCCCTCGATATAGTCCTTCATCTTACATATGCTTTGGTCCTTTCCTCTCTCAAGAAAATCCTTCCTTTAGCTCGCGCAGTTTCTATATTTTTTGGGATAGTGTTCTGTAACGGTTCCGAGTCCTCTGTAGAGGTCAATATTAATAGAATTTTCAAGGGAAAAGTGTATTAATTTATAAATATCTCCCAGTTTTGGTTAATTTATCCCAAGGTATCCTCAACCAAAAAATTGATCAACCCATGATGACTCAATCTCGTCTCTAGGTTTATTCTCTCCCTCGCTATTTTACACATAAACTCTAAGGATTTCAATAAAAAATATGGAATATTGATGTGTCACCGATGTCTTAGGTGATTCAACAGTTTAAAATGATATATGAATATTAAGCTAAATCTTCCCTCGTAAGTAAGAAATTTAAGAATACATAAAGCTACCTTGGACCATGGTAACAGAAGGGAGATCCTCTTTGTACCTTTCTTCATTCCTTGCATTGTCTGTCACCTCTTAAGAAACTCTTCCTTCAACATATTCATTGGTGATGTGTACTCAAACCATCAGTCTTTGGTTTGGGGAAGGCATATTATTCTAGAAATGGAGTATTCATCTACCTGAATTCTCAATCCCATGAATTCTACAGCAAACTGATTATATGAAAGATAAAACTACATAGATAATTCTTTATTACTCCTGCATAGCTTCCAAAAATATGTCATACATCTAGCCTCTTCTAAAAATTTTCTGACTTCAATATTCCTTCTTCTTAGGATAACATCCTTCAGTTCACGTCGAGATGGTAAACCCATTATGGAAGTGGAATACATGACATACTAATGATATTGAAAAACGATAGATCTTCGAAGAGAGGAAAAAGTATAAAATATAATAGGGAAGGTGGTGGTGTATATGGCTTTGAATGGCGAGGAAGGAATCCATGTATCATGATTTTCTCAATTATAGTTTTGGGAGGTTTGGTGTAGAGGCATCTCGTCATTTCGTATGATCCACTGTAATTTTAATGATGGTGGTATTTCATTTGTGCTGAAGGATTGGGCCAAATTTGGTTATTTATTCTCAAAAATTACAATCCTACTATATTCACCATACTCCCTCTGCCCCCAACAATATTTGGACCCATTGTCAGGTAATGATATATGGAATTGGCAAGATATTTAGTAATTAATATTCTCTATATTCGCTAATTACCGATTAACATGTGTATCATACATAAGTCACATTACATGTAAAGATTTCTATAGCATGACAGATCGTGGGATGAAGTAATATGTAGAAATTGTCATCGACGCCTGAAGATGAATGTTCAATTACTGAATGATATAGTAATAAACTGGTACCAATATGTTGGAGTAGTTATTTCAAGGATCTGCAAAGGATCTATAATGTACTAGTGTTGATGTGTTGTAATGGTGATTCCACACACATATATAGAATATCTATAATGGAAATGGAATCTAGACTATGAAATAATTGATGTTGTGGATTATTTTGTAGCTAATGTCCTTTCCTTGAATAATGATAATAATTCTTTATAAATTCCAACAAATAATTTGGAAAGGTTTTGTGCTAAAGAAATGCATGTTTAAAATAATGATTGTTGTTGTAATAGTAACTTTGGAAGATATTCTGACGTATATTACTATTGTATATTGATGTACCTCTATTGGAGAGGTGTTTCCCTCCTTTCAAGATGTCATCATTGTGTATGGTCACTGAGATAATCCCTCCATTGTAAGTCAAGGCAATAGTCCCCAGGTTAAATAAAGAAAAAATTATTTGTGAGTATGCCTGTTAGGATATTTAGACACTTAGGAGTTAGTTAAGATCAATTTGTGTAATATATCCGTTAGGTAAAAGTGTGTTTCTTTAGTATGCATTTGTAAATATTCTAATCCGACGGTCGCGATATGTTCTAGACATAGAGTGATCCGATGGTTCAATTTATGTTAGATCATACCTACCATTGATTGGTGGCTTAACACCCAATTGGTCTATGATCTCTATTTAAAGAGCATAGAGGGTCTTTGGCTAGTTGATCGATTATGAGAAGCTCATGTAACTTTCTTTTTTTTGCATAATAAGTTGCTCCAAGTAGCTATTTGGCTGGGGCCGTGGACTGTTTCCCTCTCAAGGGTTTTAACCACATGACAAACATCGGTGTGTTGATCTGTGATCTATTTGTGTGAAGCGGTTGCTCAAGGTGTTCGGTCTTTTGGGAGTACCCTGTGTACCCGAACATGATATCAGAGCTTTTTATGAAGAGCTACTTTCGATTTTGATCAAGATTTAGAACCGGTGTTGCCGAAACTTTGAAATAGTTTTGTTTCTTGGTTTTCTGTGCATTTTTGTCCTGTGGGAATTGTTCCATTGCGTGCAAAGCATTTTTTTGTTTCACCAAAAATTGTTTCCGTTTGCTTCAAAAACACCAATTTCGGCAAATCTGAAGGTATAATATTACAGTGACGGATTTGTTTTTTTTAAATCTCTCATATTTTATCAGTTTATTATTAGATCTTTTATGCTTTAGTCTCGAACTGTTGTTTTCCCTGACTGCGTATGCCCTTTGCCGTGCACCTTGCGCGATCGCGGCGAATCAGAAACAGTAAGTGAAAGTTTTTTTTCTTATCTTCTCGGCTACGTATGCTCTTTTCCATACACCTTGTGCGATCATGAAAAATCAAAAACAGTGAGAAAACTTGAAAACGTAGACTTTCCGGGTAAGCTAACCAAGATCTAACCCCATTGTGTGGAAAAATGTTGTTTTGTTTTTGTTTTTCATTTTTTTGTGGTTTGCAGGAAAAGAAAGCAAGCACGGAAAACGAGAGAGAAGAATTAAAAAAAAAAAAAAAACTCCCTTCCTCTTTCC
>LPNX011166585.1:105663-127818 GCA_001517045.1 Pseudotsuga menziesii
GGGTCATCAACTTAAGAATGACTTTATTTTCTTGAATCCAAATTATTTTTCATGTATTCAAAACTATTTATCTAAGTATAAAACTCTTAGACTATTATGTGCCGAATACAAGATTAAGAAAGAAGACAAACAACGTATTTATCATATTATTTCCAAACTTGGACCTGCATATTCTGTTTTTGTATCTACATTCTACTCCATGAAAGAATCATTGACTGCAACTAGCTATCAAGAGCCTAGTCTTGAATCCTTTTGTGATTCCTTAATTAGAGAGCAAGATAATCTCATTCATCTTGGAATAATTAACAATGCAGATACATCTAGGAAAGCCTTATTGTCCCAACAGAAAAAAAAGTCCAAGCCTCCCAAGAAACAGAATTTTTGCAATAATAAACCAAACAACAAGGGTCCCAAACCCTCTCAGTCAAATCCTTCTTTTAAAAATGATAAAGGATCCAAGCAAAAAGGAAAGAAGACTGAGCGTCATTGCAATTTTTGTGGAAAAGATAATCATGATGAATCTAAGTGTTTCAAGAAGATGGCATCCTTGGAAGCAGCAATGAAGAAGCACCACATTAGCCTAGATTTGTCTTCAGAATCTAACTCTCATGGACATGCACTTTGTTCTTCTGGTTACTCTTATACTGCATCTTCTTCTTCTACTTCAAATGAATGGCTCATTGATTCTGGAGCATCTTATCATATGGGTAAGGATCAAGCCATCTTTTCTACTATGCATGAATGTAATACCAAACAAATATTTGTTGGTGATGATAGATCTCTAAGTGTTGTAGGATCTGGAACAGTTCCAGTAGAAAATAGTCATTTCAGTGATGTACTATGTGTTCCAAAAATTTCCTGCAATTTGTTATCAGTCTATCAAATCACTCATTCAAGTGAAGGTAAAACTGTGACTTTTACACCTCACCAAGTTGTAATCAAGGATTTTAAAATCCTCAAAATGTCCTTGCTACTGGAAATATTGATGATATTACCAGGTTGTACAAATTTAACAACTTTGGGTCATCACCTTTTCCTTCAGTTTTTGTTGCTCATAGTGATAACTTGAGCAAACTTTGGCATGAGCAATTTGGTCACTTAAATTATCGCTCATTGCAACAACTATGTAAAGACAATATGGTGACTGGTCTTCCAATGGTATCTTGCAAGGATGGTGTTTGTTCCGGTTGTGTACTCGGAAAACATCATCGGGATAGTTTTGACAAACGTGCCTCTTGGCATGCCTTGGTTCCCTTGGAGCTTGTGCATAGTGACTTGTGTGGCCCTCTTCCATCTGCTTCATTTTCTGGTTTCAAATATTTCTTAACTTTCATTGATGACTACTCCAGACGCATTTGGGTTTACTTCCTAAAACTTAAGAGCGAAATATTTAACGTGTTCTTGGCTTACAAGGCCCTTGTTGAAAAACAATTTGGTCATCAAATTATTAAGTTAAGATTTGACAATGGAGGAGAATATGTTAACAACAAGTTCACTACTTTCTGCACTGAACAAGGAATCCAACAACAACACACTGTTCCATATATACCTCAACAAAATGGTGTAGCTGAATGGAAGAACCGCACTTTAAAAGAAATGGCTAATTGTATGATCCAATCTAAGGGACTAAGTCTTCAATATTGGGTTGAGGCCATAAATTGTGCAAATTACATAGTTAATCGCACACCCACTAAAGTTTTACAAGGTATAACACTGGAAGAAGCGTGGAGTAAAATTAAACCAGATGTAAGTCACTTTCGTGTGTTTGGTTGTGAAGCATGGGCTCACATTTCGGATGAAGAATGGAAAGCATTGCAGCCTAAAAGTGAAAAGTGCATATTTGTTGGATATTCTGAAGATGTAAAAGGTTATATACTTCTTCATCCCCATTCACATGATATAATCATTAGAAGAGATGTTAAATTTGATGAAAATATCTTGGCCTGCGAGCCTAACTTGGCGGGTGTGCCATCTTTGGCCTGCGAGCATGATTCAGCGATTGTGCCTTCTTCTTCTTCTTCCAACTTCCTTGACAGGTTTCCAACTCCAGTTTTTTATGATGATAGTGAGGATGAAAATCCATCTCCGCCTGCTCATGTTCCTCCAATTGCACCAGCACCAATACTTCCTCGATGGGTCCGCTCAACATGTGAAGCAGCTGGTGATCTTGCCGGTGATCTTGCCAGTGATCCTAGAGATTAACGTCGAACACGTTCTCAGTTTCAGTGAGCCTCTTCTCTTTTGGCTCAAGTTTCCGAGAATCATGAACCAGAAACTTTTGCAGAAGCTTCAGGAAATCCAGATTGGGATGCAGCTATGGATGAAGAATATCGTTATTTAATGGTGAATGATACTTGGGATCTTGTTTCTCTTCCAAAAGGAAGAAAACTTGTCAGATGTAAATGGGTCTATAGAACAAAGTATGCATCAGATGGAAGTGTTGAAAGACTTAAGGCAAGGTTAGTTGCTAAAGGTTTTTCCCAAGTTGAAGGGATTGACTACAATGAAACATTTTCCCCTGTAACAAAAATGAATTCCATCTACCTTGTTCTTTCCCTTGCATCCTTACATAACTGAGAAGTCCATCAAATGGATGTCAAGTCTGCCTTCTTACATGGTGATTTACATGAGGAAATTTACATGGAACAACCTCTTGGATATGTTCAGAATAATTCTAGCCTTGTTTGTCTCCTTAAAAAATCCTTATATGGCCTTAAGCAAGCTCCTAGAGCTTAGTATGCCAAAATGGATAGCTTTCTCCTTGACACTGGTTTTTCTAGATGCCATTATGATCCCAATGTCTATACCAAGAAAGTAGGAAACCATCTCATCATACTTATTCTTTATGTTGATGATCTTATCCTTACTGGTAGTGACCCTAACCTTATAACCCATGTGAAATCCAGTCTTAAGCAAAATTTTGAAATGTCAGACTTATGACATTTGCATTATTTTCTTGGTCTCCAAGTATTGCAAACCAAAGAATGAATCTTTCTTTCCCAGTCTAAGTATGCTTGTGACCTTCTTCGTCGCTTCCACATGGAAGATTGTAAACCAGCCCCTTCTCCCTTCCAATCTGGAGTCAAACTTTCTGCCACTTGTACTTCCCCTGAAGTAGATGCCACCTTGTATTGTCAGCTTGTTGGTAGTCTTTTATACTTGACTCATTCCTGTCCTGACCTTTCCTTTGTCGTTGGTTGTGTTGTTCGTTATATGCAAACTCCTCATGAAAGTCACTAAAAAGCAGCAAAAAGAATACTTCGATATATTCGAGGTACCATTCAGTTTGGGATTCATTACAGTACAGGGGGGAAACCTTTGTTGGTTGGTTTCACTGATTCAGATTGGGTCGACGATCCTGATGATCGAAATTCTACTGCAAGTTATGTTTTCAGTCTGGGATCTGGACCTGTCACTTGGGCTTGTAAGAAACAACAAGCACTTGCTCTTTCTTCAGCAGAAGCAGAATATCGAGCCGCAGTTAATGCCAGTCAGGAAGCTTTATGGCTTCGACAAATCCTTTCAGAGTTTGGATTCGAGCAGCAGTAGCCTACTCCACTTTGGTGCGACAATAAAAGTGCCATCAAGCTTGCCAAAGATCCATTTCTACATTAGTGCTGCAAACACATTGAGCTACACATGCACTTCATCAGAAATCTTGTGCATGATCGTGTTATTGAAGTTCTCTATTTCCCTACAGATGATCAAGTTGCAAACATCTTCACCAAGTCTCTTATAGAAGCAAAGTTTTCTAAACTTTGGTCTATGTTAGGAGTTCAGGAATGTGTCCTTAAGGGGGGATAGGCTCTAATGCCTCCTTCCTTCTCCTAATAGTGTCACTTTTGTAAATACTTCAATCATATCCCAAGTTGTTCTTAAGGGAGGATGTTAGGATATTTAGACACTTAGGAGTTAGTTAAGATCAACTTGTGTAATATATCCGTTAGGTAAAAGTGTGTTTCTTTAGTATGCATTAGTATGCATTTGTAAATATTTTAATTCGACGGTCACAATATGTTCTAGACATAGAGTGATCCGACGGTTCAAATTCTCTTACATCATACCTACCATTGATCCGTGGCTTAACACCCGATTGGTCTATGATCTCTATTTAAAGAGAATAGAGGGTGCTTGGCTAGTTGATCGATTATGAGAAGTTCATGTAACTTTCTTTCTTTTGCATAATAAATTTCTCCAAGTAGCTATTTGGCTAGGGCCGTGGATTGTTTCCCTCTCGATGGTTTTAACCACGTGACAAACATCGGTGTGTTGATTTGTGATCTATTTGTGTGAAGCAGTTGCTCAAGGTGTTCGGTATTTTGGGAGTACCCTGTGTACCTGAACAATGCTTAGGTACGTCAACCACAATAGCTTACCTATTCAACCTAGTTAGTTGAGTAAGTTACTCAACGGAAGAATATAAATATGGAGGCACCCTCCTCATTTCACTTACACTCATTCACTCTCTCATGTGCGCATTAGGAGATCGAGGAAAATGAGGAGGAAGAGAGAGAGTTGCAGAAGACATATTTTTCTAGGGTTATTCATCTTGTGATCTTGTCTTTGTGATGCAACTATTCTAAGGAATATTGTGAGGTTTTATCCTTTATGGTTTCTCCGATGAAAATCTTTGTGTCTTGTGTATCTTCTGTATCTTTGATGTATTATTGTACTTGTTATTCTTTATGATAAATATCCTAAGTGAATTAACTTAGAAAACTAACATGGTATCAGAGACACTCTAAAAGAAGGAACTGTACAACCAAAATACTGCTACAATGGAAATTATTAGAAATTGGGGTTTCATGCTTGAAAACCCTAGAAGACAAAATATAGTCATATTGGTACTTCGCTATAAATTGATATTGGAGAATTATCAGGAGCTAAATATTTTACATGTCAAAGATGAAATCTTTTTTTTACCTTGTGTGTGAATTTCAACCACATATTTTCTATAATTTAGGAGATATGATTCCTCCAAATCAGGGTTCCAACTTGCTCCAGAATACAATCATAAATAGATGACCTAGGGAGAATTGTTTTATCTCAGGCTAGGAAGGTCCAAATCAAAATTTTCAAGGATTTTTAGATAGGTAATGGACTATAGTTTCTTTGGTCCTATTTTTGAACCCAGAAGGTGAAACAGTGACATGTGGAAGTCCATTGTGTTGAATAGTCCTAAAATAAGTCGCCTTGGTAAAATTAGGATAGGTTCAACTTGGTGAATCCAATTCTACTTTAAATTGTGGGGCTGGAAAGAATACATATCACTATACTTCCAGACAAATTTTTAGACCTAGAGGAGTAGAAAATTCAAAGATACAACAAAAACAAGATTAGAAAATTTTGTAGAAGAAATTGAAGAAACTAGGGCTTCTTGTTCTAGGCACTTCCCTCCATCGATCAGTTGAAAAAGGAAAACCATCAAATTTTCCATAGGAGGTAGCATATTTATATGGAATAAGTTTCTCATTATGTGAAATTTCAATTTTTTTACTGCGGTAACCCTGACTTGGAGGGATAATATCTCCCAAAGTATAGTGAATCTAAGGCTGTCTTCCCACCACAATTTTCAAAAAAGGAGTACATTGGAAAACTCACATTGAAGAGGTGCATATTCATGTCCAATCAGAAGTTTGAAACTCCAATTTTGGAAAATTGTGGTTTCTCTGAAAAACCCTAGATCAACCAGCTCCGGAACTAGGTCAGACACCTCAAATCGGTAAGATCTAAATATTTTATATTTCCATTTTAGGTTCTCATTTCAAATGACTAATCATGCCTAGCTTGATGATAAGCTTGGGGGAGTTGACAACTTATGAGCATGGAAGTATAGGATCTCCCTTATCCTTGAAGAAAATGACTTGGATCAGTATATCAGTAAGGAAGATTGAAAGTCACAGGGAGATGAGGCTAAGGCTACTCATAAGAAGAATTTGGTTAAGTCCAAGAGAATCATTCCAAATTCTATTAAGGATCATCTCATCCCACACGTTGTTATATTTTTTTCATTCAAGCTAGAATTATGATCTTAGGATCTTTAACTGAGAGAATAACATGCACAGCAATAAAACACGAGACAAGAGACACAAATAATTTTCCTCGGGGAAACCATAAAAGAGAAAACCTTGCAACTTCCTCAGAGATAGAATCAGCACCAAAAGTAAAACCCGAAAACATAAAGATGATCTCCCGACAGCAGTAGACTCTCTCTTGTCCCAACAACTTCTCCTCTCACTCATGCGCCCCAAAGAGTGAATTTGTGTGTGCGATAAATAGAGAGACTCACTCTCTATTTATATTCTTTCGTTCACTTGAAACCCACTCCAACATGTCGGCCTCACTTAACAATTACTTACTAGAGGCGACATCTCTAGGGGTGTCTAATAATCCTAGTGACCCACAACTTATGGGGACTTTGCCTCCTCCGGCCAACAAGGAGGTTTATCCTTAACAAAACGGTGGGGACTATTTCCTCGACTTACAATGAATCACCTAGGGTCGACTTCTCTAGGATAGTATAATAACCCTAGGGCCCCAGAACTGCGGGGACTTTAACCCTTAGAAAATAGGAGAGTTAACTACCTTGACTTGACATGACTTGTTTACATTATAGAAACTTCCTGATAGGAACATCAGGGCATGACATGACTCAAGTACATTACAAATATATCCTGAAATAAACATCGAGTTATAATACATAAGAAATATAGGTGAATACATTTTGAAGTTACAATTACATCAACACTCCCTCTTAACCAGGAAGGTATTCTATCGACACAATTTATCAGCACAAGTATTCTTATTTGTATCATCTGGATCATCATCGATTTTTCATCAGCTTCACCTTCAAGTCATCTCTATCTTCAAGTCATCTTCGTATTTAATTCATCTTCATCTGGATCTGGATCATCACTCGATCTGAATCCTCGTCACTGGATCTGGATCATCCCTCGATCTGGATCATCTCTGGAGCATCATCTCTAGATCCGGATCATCCCTCGATCTGGATCATCTCTGCTGGATCATCAACACTGAATCTTCACGGGTGCTATCTCATGATTCTTCTTATTAGAGGAAGTTCTACAGAGCCATCCCTTTTTCATGCTGGTTGTAGAACCCTCCGTGCAGGTATTTTCCAGCACTTATATCTGACCCTATGTTAGAATGGCCCACCCAAAACTTATATCTGATCATGTAGGAACCAATCCTATAATCATATTAGAAAGGAAATGCCCATCACTCACATCTGAACATGTGGGAAGACCTCCCATAACCCTGTTAAAAAGGCCTAGCACTCACATCTGTCAACCAATGATAGGAAAGGCCCAGCACTTACACTTGGCCATGCGAGGAACCAATCCTCCATGCCAAAAGGCTATGTACTTACATCTGACAACCAATGTCAGAAAGGCTCAGCACTTATATTCGACCATGCAAGGAACCAATCCTTCATTCCAAAAGGGCTCTGCACTTACATCTGACAACCAATGTCAGAAGGGCGTGCACTCACATCTGATCATGTAGGAACCAATCCTACAGTCCTATTAGAATGGCCCCCAGTCCCAAACTGAGCTACCTGGTAACTGACCAGGCGCCTCCATTCCCAGAATGGCATCCAACGCTTACTTCTGATCATGTAGGAACCAATTCTACAGTCACATCAGAATGGCTTAGCACTCGCATCTGACATGGAAGGAACCAATCATTTCACCATGATAGAATGGCTTATCCCTTACATCTGACCATGGAAAGAACCAATCCTCTCACCATGTCAGAATGGCTATGGGTCTCATCATTTTCCCTTGGAGGAAACCTCGATCTGGAGAACACCAAGCTTCTCCCTGAAGTACTCAAACTTTACCTTAGCCAATGGATTTGTCAACACATCAGCTATCTCTTCGTCCGTTGTAAAATACTGGAGCTTCACTGCTCCCCTCTGCACCATATCCCTGATATAGTGATACTTGATCTTGATATGCTTCGACTTGTCATGGAACACCGAGTTCTCCAACAACTTCACACAACTCTGGTTGTTACAATGTATACAAGTAGCATCAACTAGAGATCAAATAAAGCAGACAGCAGCTTCCTCAGCCATACTACCTCACCACTAGCTGAACAAGCTGCGACATACTCTGCTTCAGCTGTACCCAGTGCCACACAAGACTGCTTTCTTCTAAACCAAGAGATCACACCTAATCCCATACTGAAGCAACACTCTGAAGTGTTCTTCCTATCTATGTCACTGCCCAATTTGAATCAACATAACCTTCCAAGTTAATCTTCTGATTTGTATCATGCTTGAGCCCATAATCAACTGTACCCCTCGGGTACCTCAGAATATGCTTTGCAGCAATCAAGTGAACATGTCTCGGATCTTTCAAGAACTAGCTCAAGGTGTTCACAGCAAAGAAAATTTCTGGTCTTGTGTTCGTCAGGTACATCAAGGACCCAATCATCTGATGATACATTGTAGCATCAACCGTCTCTGATGAAGCATCACTCAATAGCTTTAGGTTCGATGCCATAGGTGTGGTCATGCAGTCCATCATCCTGAACCTATTTAGGATCTCTACTGCATACTTTCCTTGTCCACACCTCCATGCTTAGAATGTAGTGCATCAACACATAACATGAGCATCACTGGTCTTCCTCCTTCAACCTTGAAGAAAGGGTTGGAATCCACTTTACTCTCAATAAAGCCTAGAGTCATCAGTGATCTATCCATCCTATCGTACCATGTCAAACCTCAGGATATTCTGCAGTCACTCCCTCTGAAGCATCATACTCTCTCTGTCTTCTGTAATCTATGCACTGAAACATTCTGTGTTGGAGTGACAAGTAGCTTCCTCTGCTACTAATATTCTATGTATCCATCTAGGGTCACTGGATACCAAGATCCTCTATCTTTGAAAGAGTTCTTCTCACACCCATGTGTGAGCTTGTCATCCTTTATCAACCTTGTAGCAAGGGTTCATATCTTCATCAAGCTCATCATGTGTGTGTTATCCCATGGGTGTCTTTTGAACTCGTACAAGGCCTTCTTTTATTTGCACACATGATTCTTCTTGCCATGTGTCTCAACTCCCACTGGTTGCAAATGTCTCTTTCTAGTCTATGCCTTGTATCCCACTATGTTTCCATCTACTGCATCATGGAACTACGAACTTTCCTTTATGTATTGATACTGCATCCTAGACATCATTCATCTTGAACTGGTCTTCCCTTTCTTTTTGGTTACTTCTTCATGGCTGGAAGGTTCTGCATCAATGATGTTGCTGCATTCATCATATTATTCTTCATCTTTGAAATGTCATCACTTGTTCTTCGTAACAAGTCTCATCCTTCTTTGCTTGTAGGCGATTATGTATATGATATTTCTTACAAGTAAAATGCATTTGTATGGTTAGAAACATTTCATAAGGAATATTCATACTGGCAAGTTCTTATGCATAAATATATGATCATGCAACTACTTTAGCCAATACAACATTCATCCATATCTCATGGAACCTTTTCTAGATGCCTTCCATCTTTACCAAGAAAAAATTGAGATTGTGCACTAATCCAATATGTCAGCAAAGAGGTTTCATTCTAGATAAGTAGCAATGGAGAGTTGTATAGCACCATGAGCTACTTACCCATCACATGCATATTAGTAGTATAGTGTCATTAATGCAAACATTCTATCATGCATAATACATTAACTGAATATAAACAAATGCATAACAAAACAATATCATGAAATGACAATTGAATGCTTATCTTTATTTGTTTTGTGGGTAGACTCCTTATTGAGCCTTCAACTTCATTGTATTCTTCATTCATAATAGCATCGTATCTTATCCAAGTGCTGAGATGGATAAGAGGTTCTTTAAAAGTTGAGTTCTTCATATTCCTCATTGATTGAGGGATCTTATTTGGATGGTGAGAGCTTGATCTTTAGTTGCTCCCATCTTCTATTCTCTTATTATTAGTTGAATTTTTTCTTGTGTGTGCTCTTCCCAGAGTCTGCTAAAATTAATCACTTCCTTCTAGCACACATTCTTCAAATGAATAAATCCCATGATCCTGGGAGGCCATTCAAGGTGGTTATCACCACTTCTGCATGTTGGGCACCATTTTTTACCTATTTTGCCATCTAAATACCTTCCAGTTTTCTCCATAAACCTTCATACTTGATCCATAAAACCTTAACTTCATCCACAAAACTTTGGTCAAAGGTATAAATGTTGTTGCTTTTTAATAAATTGAATTATGAGATTTTTAAGGCATTTAAATTAAGGTTTTATTCAAAATTACAAAATGTGCTAACTTCCCGTAATTTCTCCTAGGTTGGATACTTGCACGCCAGCTGGGCACAAACTAAGAGATGGGGGGAAGATCCTCGATGTCCAAGGATGGTTAAATTTCTAACGAACCTATGATATGGCTTTCACAAGTGTCGAGTCAACACCGGTCAAAGACGACCACCTGTGCTACTACTTAGCATGAAAACATGACAGTTTCGATTTTGCCTATTTTTGATGGATCTGATGGAGGATCTCGAGGGTCGAGAGAAATATTAGGAGCATATCATTATGAGTCTCCCAATTTTCTAGCATTTCAATTTTTAAAAAGAATTGTATAAGTATTTGATTTGATAGAGGAAAAAAACTCCTGGGATAATAGACGTATGATTTTGAAATAAAGACTGAGGATTCGATAACTTACTGTGTATTTTCATTTCTATATGGTGAATGCGATTGAGTTTTAGAGCTTTGTGATTTTCTTTGTGTGTGTAATCCAAGCATTGGAGGGCCCCCTTTGCCAAGTCTACACACATATTTCTGCATCGTTGCATGTGGTATGTTTTAGTTGAATCCTATAGAAGTCAATTTTCTTTATTGATTACTCATACATTGCAGAATGAGTTAGATTATATGAATAGGGTTATGAGCTCTTTTATATAAATGGTTAAATGATGTAGGAGTGAATTCAATTGCATTGCTTATTCAATATCGAACTGCTGAAGATAGTTACACATTGCGAATTGTCTTCTTGTAAAGGAAATCAATGATTGTCTGCTTTCAACAGTGAGATATTAGGCATTGTATTGTGATTTATTTTTAAGATTTAGGTTCAGTATTTTTTATCTCAGAATATTTCATATATGAATTGTTAGTTAAACTAAGAGATCGAATGAAGTTGCTTCTATAAGGGAGGTTTTGCATTTCAAAGTTACAGCATTCTAGCATTCAATAGATTTGTTTCATAAGTAAACTGAATTTCCAATTAAGTCTAGCTCTGAGTCTCTATATTTGGGATATGCCTCTAAGTCTTTAGAACTCTTTATTGATTACTCATACATTGTAGAACGATTTAGATTATATGAATAGGGTTATGAGCTCTTTTATATAAATGGTTAAACGTTGTAGGAGTGATTTCAATTGCATTGCTTATTCAATATCAAACTGTTGAAGATAGTTACACATTGCGAATTGTCTTCTTGTAAAGGAAATCAATGATTTTCTGCTTTCAACAGTGAGATATTAGGCATTGTATTGTGATTTATTTTTAAGATTTAGGTTTAGTATTTTTTTATCTTAGAATATTTCATATATGAATTGCTGGTTAAACTAAGAGATTGAATGAAGTTGCTTCTGTAAGGGAGGTTTTTCATTTCAAAGTTACAGCATTCTAGCATTCAATAGATTTGTTTCATAAGTAAACTGAATTTCCAGTTAAGTCTAGCTTTGAGTCTCTATATTTGGGATATGCCTCTAAGTCTTACAAACTCCAGATTGACATAAAATTAAGGTCTAATTTACATCAGTGGATTGGAACCCAACATTTGGCGCCATTGTCGGGGAGGCATTTTAGAAGCAGACTTAAGAAATTTAGTTCTCTTATAAAAAGAAAATTTCAAAAACACAGAGTAGATTCTAATTTTATTTCAAGACAAAGAGATGAAAAAAGAATATTTATAAAAAAAAAACCCCAAAAATAGAAGTAACGGGAACTTCTTTATCTGATAAAAAAGGACTCATTACAACTGTTGATACTTTTGAAATGGCCGAAGAAGAAACATCAAAAGGGCCAACTACAGAACAGATAAGGGAGTATGAGAGAAGGTTAGAAATTGAAAATAAACTAAGACAAGAGAGAAGGAAAGGAGAGAGAAGACATGACAGGGAAGAAGAGAGAAGGTATGAAATGGATGAAAGAGCAGAAGAAGATCAGGAAGCCACCTTTAAATTCCCCATCTCGAGCACTAGCATCATCCTAGGGGAAGAGGTAAAGATGAAACATATTCCACCATCTGTTCTACCAAATTTCTATGATATGACTTCTGAAGATCCAGATTCTTTCTTATTCGAATTTTATATCTTATGTCGTACCTATGGATATACTGATGACTCCCACAAACTTCGTCTTTTCCCTGCTACTATTAAAGCAACTACCTTGAAATGGTTCATGGAATTAGGAGAGCATTCTATAACTAGCTGGGATGAGATGAGGGAAATTTTTCTTCGGAAATATCAGGCATATTGTAGATCAAAATATTTAAAATATGATATTTTTAGGATGTCTCAGCAAGAGGATAAAAGCTTGGAAGAGTATCTAGAAAGATTCTTATACAACTTGCAGAAATCCAAATACAATTCCTTGACACCTGAGATCACTCGAACAATCTTTTTAAAAGGAATAAGAGAAGAATACCTTGATATTTTGAATGTTATGGGAAAATGTGACATCTCCTACTTACCCTTTGATGAGATACAAGACTTATGTCAGAAGTATTCAAGAGGAAAGGCCAGAAATGGGAAAAGGGATGTAACTTCCAAAGTAACCAAATCTGCAACCAGTGGCATATCTAGAGCTGAACTTGGGAACCTGTTAGAAGATTTTAAGACTGATCTATTGAGTACCTTGGGAACATAGGTTGAAACATCAAGAACCAAGAAAAGACAAGAACAACAAGACCAACAATATCAAGCCCTGTCTATTTTTTTCCCTAAATGTAGAAAGAAACATCCATTAAAAGAATGTCCTTTAAATACTGTTCAAATTTGTGGCTTATGTATTGAAAATCATAAAACTGATGATTGCCCTAGATTGAAAGAATTGCAAGCAGCCCGAATGGAGGAGAATCAAAGCATGGAGTCTCTCTATTTTATGGGACAACGAAGACCTTGGCAACCACGTTTTTTAGGTATGTCTCAAGAGCCTATGCAACAGTTTCATTCGAATTATCAAACTCTTGTTCAAAATTCATGGAGTGCACCCATGCCCTGGCAAACTTGGTCTCCTCAACTAGCCCAACCTGCTCCAAATTGGCGAGGGTATACTCATGGTAACCAGACATATCAATATGCCTATCTACAGCCCTATCAACAACCTTTTGCATATCCCCAATACCAGCAGAATCAAGCCCAATTTTTCCAACAACCCAATCTTGCTCCCCAACTAGGACAACAACCTCAACAGCTTCAATTGCCATCCAACCAGACTCCACCTCGACCAACACAATTGCCATCCCAGCCAATACGAAATCCAAATAATAAAATGGATAAACCCATGTATAATGTTGATGATGGAATGGAACTCCCCTACTCAATCCTCCCACTTCAAAACATCAACTTAAGATTTGAAAAAGCTTTACAAAAAGAATCTCCTGTTATTTTAGAAGAACAAGCAGAAAATGAGAAAACTCCAAAAAAATCAAATATAGAAAAGTCACAGTCAGAAAATCACAGTCAGAAAGGGAAAACATTAGTACCTTATATACCTCCCTTTCCAGAAAGGTTGGTCAAGGAAAAACTTTCAATCTCCCTACCCGATTTTGATGTTTTGAATGAGTTAACCAACGTATGTGTCAAAATTACCCTACTGCAGGCGATAAAGGATATTCCAATCTATACGAAAGCAGTTAGGGAATTATGCCTCAATAAGAGAAGGAAGGATCCACCAAAAATTCATGTGGTAGGAAAATTAGCAGGATTAATGTCTAACACTGTTTTTATTGAAAAATATGTTGATCCAGGAATCCCAATGGTCACAATAACTGTCAACAATTTTTCAATTCCAAAAACACTAATTGACTTAGGTGCTGCTATTAATGTCATGACACTAGAGATAATGGAATATCTTCACTTGAAAAATATCAAACCAACCACTACAGTTTTGGAAGTAGCCGACAGATCTAAAATCACACCTGAAGGGATCTTAGAAGATATCATTGTTTCTTTGGATTCCTGTGAGTATCCTGTAGATTTTATAGTGCTGCAACCAAATTCTAATCTAGGGGGGCATCCATTGATTCTTGGTAGACCCTGGTTGGAAACAACTGATGCTTTCATAGGGTGTAGATCAGGAAGTATGCTCATTTCACATGGGACAGAGAGAAAACAAATTACACTTTATCCTTCTACCCAACAAACTTCTGTATTAGATTAGTTATCATGGATTAACAAGACCAAAGATCAAGAAGAAGAAGTAATTTATCCTGTCCTAAGTATCAATCAGTTCTTTGATTTTCAAGAAGAAAACAACGAAGATTTGCTAGATTACTTCATTGTTGAACCTGATATTTCTGAGGAATTAAGAGACATGCAGTATGCTATAGCAGATCAAGTTTTGGGACAGAATTTTTAGGAAAATTGCACAGTACATTCTTTAGCATTGGCACTTCATAATATTTTTAATGTTCATTCAATCACTGATGCCCAAAGCAAAATAGTTGAAATCAGTCCAGGAAAACATTTGAATATCAGTGCACATCTTAAAACATCATAGGAAGAACAGTTGATTGCCTTACTGAATAAGTATTTCCATGCATTTTCTTGGGAATATACTGACATGCCAGGAATTCATCATGAAACATGCACTCACCACATTTACACAGATGATAAAATCAGACCTCTCAGACAACCTCAACGTAGAATGAACCCCATACTAAAAGAGATAGTTAAGGAAGAAGTGCAGATGTTATTAAAGGTAGGATTTATCTACCCTATCCCTAACAGCCAATGGGTTTCTCCCTTGGTTGTTGTTCCTAAGAAAAATGGCAAATGGCGGATATGTGTAGATTACAGGGAGTTAAACAAGGAAACACTAAAAGATTATTTCCCATTGCCATTTATTGATCAAGTGTTAGATGCCTTAGTCGGGAAGAAATATTTTTTTATTTCTAGATGGTTTCAGCGGATATAATCAAATTAGCATTGCAAAAGAGGACCAGAACAAAACTACTTTTACATGTCCCTAGGGCACATATGCCTACAAGGTTTTACCTTTTGGCTTATGTAACGTGTCAGCTACCTTTCAGAGAACAATCTTGGCCATTTTTGCAGATCTCATTCATGAATGTGTTGAAGTCTATATGGACGATTTTTCTGTGCATGGAAATGCCTTTGAGGATTCCTTAGCAAACTTGGAGAAAATTTTTAAAAGGTGTGTTGACTCAAATCTTTCCCTTAGCAACGAAAATTGTTTTATGATGATGACTGAAGGGATAGTTTTAGGACATCACATTTCTTCATCTGG
Organism: Pseudotsuga menziesii; assembly: GCA_001517045.1. Lineage (NCBI taxonomy): Eukaryota > Viridiplantae > Streptophyta > Pinopsida > Pinales > Pinaceae > Pseudotsuga > Pseudotsuga menziesii. The sequence goes on from LPNX011166585.1 coordinate 121,195, forward strand.
AATAAAAGTAGATCCTGCCAAAATTTAAATCATTGTAAATCTATCTGAACCAACAACTCAAACAGATGTGAGAATATTTTTAGGGTATGCATGCTATTATCGTAGATTTATTGCAAATTTCAATAAGATAGCTCTTCCATTGTTTAAATTAATTTCAAAGGATGTACATTTCAAATGGGATACTAACTTTCAATCTGCATTTCAGACATTTAAAGAGAAGCTCTCAAATACTCCCATTTTAAGAGGACCAAATTGGACATTGCCCTTCCATATTTCTACTGATGCATCTAATACTACAATAGGGGCCTCTTTGGGACAAAAAGAGCATACCATGACTTATGCTATTTATTTTATCAGCAAAAATCTAACACCTATAGAATTGAATTATATAGTCACTGAAAAGGCGATGTTGGTAGTAGTTCATGCTGTGAACAAATTTCGTCATTACATTACTGGCTACGAAATTTTTGTCCACACAGATCATTCCGCTTTACAATATTTGATGAATAAGTCTATTGCTAATGGTCGGATAACAAGATGGTTACTATTAATGCAGGAATTCAATATCACTGTTTTAGATCGGCCTAGACGAGAAAATCAAGTGGCAGATTTCCTGTCTCGCTTACACAATACTGGTGAGGTTGTTCCTGTTTTAGATATTTTCCCTGATGAACACTTGTTTGCAATTTCTGTTATCACTCCTTGGTATGCTGATATTTCCAACTATTTATCATCAGGACAGCTACCTCCATCTATGCCATCCAAAGAAAAGAAAAAGATTATTAAACAAAGTGCTAGACATATATGGGTCAATGGCAATCTCTTTTACACAGGATATGATCTAATTATTAGGAGATGTGTACGACGAGATGAAGTTTTAGATATTTTGAAAGCATGTCATGATGAACCTTGTGGTGGCCATTTTGCAGAGAAAAGAATAGCATAGAAGATACTCAATTTGGGGTATTACTGACCTTCTATTTTCAAGGATTCTAAGAAGTATGTTAGAAGCTGTGATACTTGTCAATGGATGGGACGGCCAGTACGATATGATGAAATGCCACTCCAACCACAAATCCTAATAGAACCATTTGAAAAATGGGCTCTTGATTTCATTGGTCCGATTAATCCACCATCACAAGGAAAGAAGTACATTTTAGTATGTATCGATTATGTTACAAAGTGGGTGGAAGCCAAACCATTACCAAGAGCCATAAAACAAACATTGGTAAACTTTCTTTTTGAAGAGATATTTGTCAGGTTTGGGGTTCCTAGAGAGATTGTCACTGATCAAGGTGCACAGTTTACTTCTAAACTGGTGCAGGAGATAGCAGCAAAGTACAAGATTAAGCACATAAAATCTACACCTTACCATCCACAAGACAATGGCCAGGTGGAATCTACAAACAAAACTTTGGAAGGAATCATCACCAAAACTGTCTAGATGCATAGAAAGGATTGGTCAGCTAAGCTTACTGAAGCTTTATGGGCATACCAAATCACTTGGAAAAATAGTACTGGTTTTTCTCCTTATCAGCTCGTCTATGGTAAGTCCGTCCTCTTGCTGATAGAATTTCAAATTCATACCTTTAAGTTAGCAGCAAATTTGGGGATGAATCTTTCTAAAGCACAGAAATAAAGGATACTACAATTAAATCAATTAGATGAGATGAGACAGGTTGCAATAGAACACAATATTTTGATACAAGAACAGAGATCCCAATGGCATGACAAGTTTATCAAAAAGAAACAATTTCACATTAGTGACTGGACCTTATTGTTTGATTCAAAATTCAAAGACTTCAAGGCCAAGTTCACAACTCATTGGCTTGGTCCATATGAGATTGCAGAGGTATATGACAATGGCTCAGTCAAACTCCAAACAATTGATGATGAAGCACGTACATTTGTGGTCAATGGCCATCGGCTAAAACTCTACACCAAGCCTATCAACAAAGAAGATTTCATACAACAGATTTCATAGCAACGGGATATGGAAGTGCTGGATAAACGCACTGGTGTTTCTCCTTCACTTTCTTCTTAGCCATTTTCTGATTTGTTAAAAAAACAAAAAAATAAAGAAAAAGAAAAAACACAAAGAAAAAAAAAGGGAGTTTAGTTGTGAAAACCAGGCAAATAGCACAACATAAACTCGAATTTTCCTTGGAAAACCAAGTTTACTTGGCCATTTAAAATTCACAAAAACATTTTCACTTTCTGGCATTAGTAATTTCATGTCTGTGAGGGGGATAAGCATTTCATGCTTTCTATTTTTCTTCTTTCTTGGAACCCTCCAAGACTTCTCCAAATGCAGATGGACCTGACATCCAGTCTAGCAGAAGGAATTTGAGACATTGCATCAGAAGACAGCAGAAGGGACCTGAAAAGAAGCACATTTCTATTGAAATTTTTGCATAGGGACCTGAGATGGCAGACATTTTTAAGAGAAGACATCAGAAGGACATGTGTGAACCAGAAACAAATTGCAAATTCTCTTCTCAAACACATAAGCAGACCAACTACATCAAGCAGTAAGAACATCACAAAGGGATATCAAGTAAAGTCTGTAAGGATTTTAATTTTTATGCTTTAAAAGTTGCACGATTCTTTGTTTTTAAGTAATGACATATCTACCTATCCTCATAAGCTTGAATGTCTACTCTATCACCTTCACAATCCGTGCTAGCATCCCATTCACTTCTCATTATCCTACCGTAGGTGTAAAAATGGCGGCAAGAATCAATCTCAGAAGCAAATTTCAATTGATCAAAACCTAAACTGCATTCTACAGGCAGATTTTTTTCTTCTCAACAGGAAGAGAAATGTTTTTTTTTCAAAAAAACAATGGAATTCAAATGTTTTTATGTTTTCATTTATATACTCCAGGACAAATATACTAGTGCATTATGCATTAAGTTAAAAAAAATATATCGAATATATAAGATGGATCGTAGAACATTGGTTAAGTGGCATGTTCAGATAATTATTGCAAAAGACATGGGAATCATAGTTGTATGCTCCCATGAAAATATTCATGTGCATAGAAAATTGCACTGCAAGTTTATGACACTAGGATTGTATATCAGAATGGTCATTCCGCTTTGATAATTTCCCAAGCTTCACTTTTCCACTTGCAGACCTGATTGCTGTACATTACAAAAGCGTACAGGGATAATACTTCACAGAGAGAGAAAAGAAGGCGTGTATCACAGAGGAAGGATGCGGGCACTACTTTCTGAAGAATGCATACGCACATGAGAAATATGGAAGTAACAACGCCAGAGGAGAGGTAAAACTTGAATCTTTTGTCAAAAAGAATTTGCTAGATCAAAGCAATTCCAATTTCAGAGGACCATTTTGAAATAGGAAAATGTTTATAGAGCCAATTGCAAAGCTGGGGTTTTCTGCTTCATATTTATTTTCCTGTTAAATTTGCAAAATGGTATCTAGATTGGAACCAGAGAAATTTGATTCCACTGTTATTCATGAGAAATGTATGGAAATTTTTGAGAGGAAACAGTGGGTGTCTTTTTTTGAAAAGTTTGATGGGCACAATGACAATGTTAGCCTAGCCTTTGCTGACTCATTTGATGGAGAGAGGGTTGTTACCACCTAAGTTGTAATTAGTGGTTTTTTATCAAGTGAGCCTGGTGAACCGGACAAGGATAACTTGTTCGGACTTCAGAAGACCTTTGGAAGTACTTCTGGGAAGTGCTTGTTGTACTATATCACATGTTCATACCCCATGGGGGAATTGTAATAAATGTTCTAGCATGATAGTGTCTGTAAAAGACTCGGTCTCTTGAACTTTATTTTTCAATCCAATCAGCCCAAGGTTTTTTTCCCCTTGGTTATTATTGGTTGTTGAATAAACGACTGATAATTTCTGAGCTTTTCACTCCATACCTCCAAAGTTGGGGTGGTCGGCCTGGAATTTAGGCCTATTGAGGTTATTGGAGTCTATGTGTCAATGTATAAACATGCTAGACATCATGGTTGAGTCATATGAACATGTCTAAGTCCCCCTAGGTTTCTTCAATTTTTATTTTTTTTAGTTTTTTCAGTGTTTTTTATTAAAATTTATTTTTTACAAAACTTAGGCTATTTTTAATAGTTTAATTGGAAAAATTGATTTTGTAATAAAAGTGGGCCAAATAATCAGTTTCAGTCATGTAGGTGCTCATTTTCAAGCTAAGAGCACCATGTAAACCCATGGCCCCACTATTTCCTAGTTTTGAGTGATTTTCCATCACTCAAGTCAAAAATCCCCAAAAATCAATTATTGATTATTTTAATTAATACATTGATGAATAATGGAGAAAATCCAAAATCATAGATCAATGGATTCTCAGCTGATTTGATTGAAATCAGTCAGATCTGGACCATATTGACTGGATCTGACAAATCCTTGACTGAAGGAGGTGATCAAATCAGATCCAGAGTTGATCTTCAGCAGTCTTTATGGGGAATTGCGCCCTCTCTCTCTCCTCCACACGTGTGGACTCTCCTGGATGCTCTGTGGACTGATGTGTCGGTTTATGGGTTGATGTGTCAGCTCAATCAGCCCCCCGGTTGACAAGTAGGCTCAGTTCAGCTTCAGATCTGCATTGATTGACTCTCCATCAGTTGGTTTGATCTGTCTCCTTGGGATTTGCCTCCCCATCTGGGTTGGATCTCCTTTTTTTGTATAAATCCAAGCACAAGCTCCCTCTTCCAAAGCTAGTTAGAGTTGGATTGAGGGGCTTCCTATTGTAATATGTTTGTAATCTTTTTATTGTTGAAATAAAGAAGCTTTGGAGGCCAAATGGTGTAATGCTCTCATATGTGTGGATTAAGCATTGTCTTACGGCTATTGATGTTGCTGGCTTTTCTCTCAAATTCTGCATCTGAACCCTGTATGGCTTGAATGATTCAGCTGAATCAATAGGAGTATAGTTGGGAAAGTAAGGTTACTTGTTTTTCTTATATCTCATAGCATATATGATTAGAATATCTAGATTATACATGTTTAATAAGTTTATTTGCATGTAATTTTTGTCTCTTTTTCATATATATATATATCCAGATCTCATGAGGTTTCGTGTAGGATTGTGTGTTTAGCTTTCAGGTAGCAAGTATTGGACGAGCCGTGGATCTATTTTGACTCCACTGTACATCCAAAATATTTTTGAAGACTTTTCCCCTCTGTATTCCACTAACAAGTTTCCATTGCAGATCTGCTTCAGCAACAAGCACTTCTCTTCTCCTTTTCCTCCTTCAAAATCAATTCTTTTTACCTGGTTACTTTGTTCACAGCTTTGATATTGTTTAGATCTATTATCTTAAAGTAAATTTAACATATATATATCTCCTCAAAGCCCATAATCTAGATCTTGTTCTTAAAAGGTTTCATAAGCATTCTAGATCTAGCTTTAGGCAAATCGTCATTTTTGCATGAAATTTTAAAGAGAATTTGTAGCTTGCATGCATTAGATTTATGTTTTATGTTATAAAATATAAATCTAGAAATCATTGCACATCATATTGGCTTCCTGAAAGGAAATCCAAGATCCCAAGGAAAGCTTGCTTTCCTTGGTTCATTTTTTACCTTTTTTAACTAGTTTTAACTTAGCATTTTTTGGTTAAAAGTAGGCTGACCCAAAGGTGCTTTCAAAGTGCTTTTGGGAATATTTCAGTCTAATAAGATTACTTTTTTTTAGCAGGTATAACATAAAAGAGGAGGATCTTCTGTTCAAAAGTGACTTTTGGGCCTTCTGAATCCCCCCAAGGGTCTTCCTTTTTGACTGAAATCTTTAATTTTTGCACTTTGTAAGCTCTTGGTTTCATTTTGTATAAGAATAAAGAGGCGTCATATTATTTTTCTGATATTTTAACCGCTGGTAATAAAAATATTTCTGAATAGGCTCTTTCGAGCCCATTCCCCATCCCCCCTGGGGGGATTTGTGTCCGTATCATTTTTTTCTTTTCATTCATCTTTTTTCAATCTAGTGTAGTACTAATATAAAGGGTAGTATACTTTGATTTAAAATATTTTCCATATTCCATTTCTATTGGTTTCGAAGTAACTTTAATACTTACCCCACAAGCCTCCTTTTGAGCCGAAACGTGAAGAAAGGTTCGTGGTAGTCTAATTAGAAAATTGTGGTTTGCTTATATTTTTTATGTTTCATTTGCTATCATCATTTGTTTCAGTAACCATAATAAAATCAACCCCTCCTTGATTCCTTGATTGAGGTCCACTTGCATCGAAATAGGTTCCGGGAGGGTTTTCTTTTTAACAAGAACATCCATCTCAAAATCTACTAAAATTGACAAGACTCCAGTGTGTATGCTCTGCACTTGGCTGCGATTCATCTGATCAGTCAAGCTGTATCAAAAGCACTTGAGTGACTAGTATAATTAGGATTCACTCTCCCAAATTGACAAACCATCAGGTGAAAATCCAACACCTAGATCAAACCATTACGGTGGCAAAATACCCAAAGGAAGTGGGAACTCCTGAAAAGTGACCTCGGGGCGCCGATATCTATCACACCCTAATGGGTGCGTTATGAACAATAGCCCCAGAGACTCCATTCAGCCCACATATTCCTTGCGGGTAGCCGTGAAGGTTTAGTTTTGGAC
>LPNX011166585.1:134173-145537 GCA_001517045.1 Pseudotsuga menziesii
AGGTTTTATTCAAAATTACAGAATGTGCTAACTTCCCATAATTTCTCCTAGGTTGGATACTTGTAGGCCAGCTAGGCACAAACTGAGAGATGGGGGGAAGATCCTCGATTTCCAAGGATGGTTGAATTTCTAACGAACCTATGATATGGCTTTCACAGGTTTCAAGTCAACGTCGGTCAAAGATGACCACCTGTGCTACCACTTAGCATGAAAACAGGACAGTTTTGATTTTGCCTATTTTTTATGGATCTGATGGAGGATCTTGAGGGTTGAGAGAAATATTAGGAGCATATCATTATGAGTCTCCCAGTTTTGTAGCATTTCAGTTTTTAAAAAGAATTGTATAAGTATTTGATTTGACAGAGGAAAAAAACTCCTGGGATAATAGACGTATGATTTTGAAATAAAGACTGAGGATTCGATAAATTACTGTGTATGTTCATTTCTATATGGTGAATGCGATTGTGTTTTAGAGCTCTGTGATTTTATTTGCATGTGTAAGAAAAGCATTTGAGGGCCCCCTTTCCCAATTCTGCACACATATTTCTGCATCGTTGCGTGTGGTATGTTTTAGTTGAATCCTGTAGAAGTTGAGTTTCTTTATTGATTACTCAGACATTGCAGAACGAGTTAGATTATATGAATAGGGTTATGAGATCTTTTATATAAATGGTTAAACACTGTAGGAGTGATTTAAATTGCATTGCTTATTCAATATTGAACTGCTAAAGATAGTTACACATTGCAAATTGTCTTCTTGTAAAGGAAATCATTGATTGTCTGCTTTCAACAATGAGATATTAGGCATTGTATTGTGATTTATTTTTAAGATTTAGGTTCAGTATTTTTTATCTCAGAATATTTCATATATGAATTGCTCGTTAAACTAAGAGATCGAATGAAGTTGCTTCTGTAAGGGAGGTTTTGCATTTCAAAGTTACAACATTCTAGCATTTAATAGATTTGTTTCATAAGTAAACTGAATTTCCAGTTAAGTCTAACTCTGAGTCTCTATATTTGGGATATGCCTCTAAGTCTTACAAACTCCAGATTGACATAAACTTAAGGTCTAATTTACATCAGTGGATTGGAACCCAACACTGCATTCTCCACTTCTTCTTCTACCGCTTCAAGTTGTTCTCTGATTTGAGAGACCCCCATAAAGGATGACTGTATGGTCTCTGCATTCTGGATCTTCACATTCTTCAACTGTTTTCTCAAAGTCATATTCTTATTTATGTTCTTCCCTTCAAATAGCTTGGTCAAGGAATCAAACTTATTCAGTGTCTTTAGGGAAGACACTTGTGGTACAATGTGATCTGTGATTGAATAACAATGATCTTCTTGGCCTTGACCAAGTTCTTTTGGTGTAAGGCTTTTAGCCTCATCTCCCTTTGGAATTGGAACCTCTCTACTCATGTAGGTGTCCAATTCATTTCTTCAGAGAGATCATATACTTCCAGGATTGGAAGTTGTCAACTTCACCAAACTTATCATCAAGTTGATGTGATAGATCACTTTGAAATGAGAACCTCAAATGCAAATAGCAAAAGATTAGATCTTACCGATTTGAGGTGTTCGTCTTGGTTCCTGAGTTGGCTCATCTAGGGTTTGTTAGAGAAACACTAATTTCCAAAACTTGGAATATTTCAGATCTGATTGGATAGAAAGATAGATCTCTTCAATTTGAGCTTTCCAATGTACTCCTTTTCTTAAAACAGTGGAGGGGAGCTCCCGGAACAAGAAGCCCTAGTTTTCCAATTTCTTCTACAGAAATGCCTGTTACTATTTTTGTGGTATCTCCAAAATTACCACTCCTCTGTGTCTACAATTTCGTACTGAGGTAGCCTTGCATGTCCCTATTTCATTTTCCCAAGGTGACCTGTTACAGGACTGTTTAGAACAAAAAATTTGTACAGACTTCCACGTGTCAGTGGTTCATCTTCTAAGTCTAAAACTCATACCACAAAAAGTACATTCCGGGCCCATTTTGGAACATCTTCATAAATTTAATTTGGACCTTGGTAGCCTAAGATATAGGAATTGTCCCCAGGTGTCCTGTTTAGGGATGAATTCTGGAAGAGGCTGGAACCCTAACTTGGAGGGATCATATCTCCCAGAGTATAGCGAATCTAAGGAATAATTTTGGATACATTGTAAATTAGGATTTTATCTTTGGCCTCTGAAATTTTCAGCTCCTGAGCCTTTGCTAATCCGGATATATACCAAATGTACCAAAAATTATCAGTTTTAGTATTTTAGGGTTTTTCCAGCTCGGGGTCAAACTAGGGTTTGACTTTCCTGGAGTTTCACCCAACCAAAAATCTTGATCCAAGTCCATAAAATTCAATTTTGATGAGGAGAACAATCCTATGCCGGTCTCACTCAAAAATCCCTCTTCTGTAGAAATCCCTAATTTCCTGCACCAAAAACTGAAAATGCTCGGAAACAAATTCCGCTTTGAAAGAAAGATGCGCCCTTCAATGGAGAGTCAGCCTAGCATACTTTTGTTGATGGATTGTGGAGAGAGACCCAAAAAGTAAGAAGCCTAGCTTCTATAGCTGCACAATATCTTCTTCTTAGGTTAGCTCTGATACCATGTTAGATTTTTATCATTCAAGCTAGCATTATGATCTTAGGATCTTTAACTGAGAGAATAACATGCACAGCAATAAAACACAAGAGACAAGAGACACAAATAATTTTCCCCTCGGGGAAACCATAAAGGGAAAAACCCCGCAACTTCCTTAGAGATAGAATCAACACCAAAAGTAAAACCCAAAAACATAAAGATGATCTCCTGACAGCAGTAGTCTCTCTCTTGTCCCAACAACTTCTCCTCTCACTCATGCGCTCCAATGAGTGAATGTGTGTGTGTGATAAATAGAGAGGATCACTCTCTATTTATATTCTTTCTTTCACTTGAAACCCATGGCAACATGTCGGCCTCACTTAAAAATTACTTACTAGAGCCGACATCTCTATGGGTGTCTAATAACCCTAGTGCCCCACAACTTGTGGGGACTTTTCCTCCTCCGACCAACAAGGAGGTTTATCCTTAACACAATGGTGGGGACTATTGCTATGAATTACAATGACTCACGTAGGGTCGACTTCTCTAGGATAGTCTAATAGCCCTAGGGCCTCGGAATTGCAGGGACTTTAACCCTTAGACAATAGGAGATTTAACCACCTTGACTTGACATGACTTGTTTACATTACAGAAACTTCCCAATAGGAACATCGGGGCATGAAATGACTCAAGTACATTACAAATATATCCTAGAATAAACATCAGGTTACAATACATAATAAATACAAGTGAATACATTCTGATGTTACAATTACATCAACACACGTGTCATCCTTGAATACACCATAAGAAGTGTCTGATTCTTTGACGGATTATTTCGAAGGAAACAAAATTAATCAAAATATGACTTAAAGGAACCAGTTGGATAATGTGAAGATATAGAACTCAGAGACCATGCAGTCCTACTTCACGAGGGTTTCTCAAATCAAGGAAGAACTTGAAGCATTCGAATAGAATGTGGAAGAAGGATAGATTATTAACCTTGAATGGCCTCCCAATATCATGAGATTCATTCATTCAAGGAATGTGTGAAAGAAGGAAGTTGATCTCCTTCAACAGACTATGGAAAGAATGAAAACAAGAAGCTCGTCTCATAACAAGAGAGGAGAATATGGGAGCAATTGAAGATCAATCTCTCACAATTCACACCAGAAGAAATCATAGAAATAAGGAGGACCATTATCACAACAGAAGGAAAAAGGAATTCAAAATAGATACTTCAAATATTAGATTCTACACTTTTGATGATAAGGGAAATTACTCTAGTGGTTGTTCCAAAAACAGAGGCTCCTTCAACAAGAAGTCGAAGAAGAAAAGGAAGATTCCATAAGTGATGAGGAATATGAATTCTATTGGTGAAGATGAATATCATACTCTTATCCATATCAATACTTGGATAAGAAGGAATGTAGTTGTGAATGAAGAGGTAGAACACATTATCAAATACTCCAATTATTCTTTCAAGGACATAAGGATCAGTAGGCAATCCACCCACCAAACAAACAAATTTAAGTGTTCAATTGTCATTTCTTGTATATCTACTTACTTAAATGATATTGGTTGGTTATGCACATGTTTTTTAGTTGATACTACTGACTTACATGTGATGGGTAAGCATCCTATAGTGTTGTACAACATTCCATTACTACTTATCTATATTGAAACCTCTGTGATTACATATTTGGTGATGAGGAATATGAATTCTATTGGTGAAGATGAATATCATACTCTTATCCATATCAGTACTTGGATAAGAATGAATGCAGTTGTGAATGAAGAGGTAGAACACATTATCAAATACTCCAATTATTCTTGCAAGGACATAAGGATCAGTAAGCAATCCACCCACCAAACAAACAAATTTAAGTATTCAATTGTCATTTCTTGTATATCTACTTACTTAAATGATATTGTTTGGTTATGCACATGTTTTTCAGTTGATACTACTGACTTACATGTGATGGGTAAGCATCCTATAGTGTTGTACAACATTCCATTTCTACTTATCTATATTGAAGCCTCTATGATGACATATTTGGGAGAGATGGAAGGAATCTAGAAAGTTACTATATGTATACGAGACATGGATGAATGTTGCAGCATTTGCTAAGATAGTTGCATGGCAGTGTGACATATATCTTGACGCATTCGATTAATATGTTTTAGAAATAATGAAATGATTCTAATCATTCAACTGAGCTTGACTTGTAGATTGTTCTGAAGAACAAGTGATGATAGTTGAGAAGAGGAACCTGAAGCTCCATGGGTCAGAGAAACCGCGGTGGAAGAAAGAGCTTCAGAAGAATATAAAGAATCATGATATGACCTGAAGAAAATGGTAGATCCAAATCAAGAGATGAATACCATATTGGGCACAATAAATCATCCAAGATGAAGAATGAGATGATGATACTCCCAAAGAAAGTAAGAGACCTCGGATACACTCTAGTTATGTGGCACTGTTGAGTGACATCATTGACGCAAATCCTTACAACTATGAAGAAGTATCCAAGGAGAAATGGAATAAGAATATGATCAAAGAGCACCAACTGATCAAGAAGAATGATGTCTAGGATGTGGTTCCGAGACCTTAAGGGAAGTCTGTAATATCTTCCATTTGGATCTACAAGATCAAGAATGTAGAAGATGGAAGTATAGAAAGATACAAGGAAAGATTCGTAGCACGCGGTTTCTCATAGAAAGAATGCATAGACTACGAGGAGACATTTGAACAAGTAGTGAAGTACACTTCCACTAGATATATACTTGCATTGACAGAAGTTATGAGAAGGGATATACACCAATTGAATTTCAAGATAGCATTCTTGAATGGTGTATTCGAGGAGGAAGTGTACATAAAATAGCCATTGGGATTCGAGAAACATGACAGGAAGACTCATGTGTGCAAATTGAAGAATGCCTTGTACAAGCTCAGAAGGAACCCATGGGATAGCACATATAGTTACATGAGGAGATTTAAGATCACCTTGAGTGATGAATATCTTAACCTTTTCTACAAGTTTTAAAATGGAATCTTATAGAGGACAACAAGCTCACAAATGGGTGCAAGCTCACAAATGGGTGCAAGAGTAACTTTTCAACAAAGTTCAAGATAGAGGATCTTGGTTTTCAGTGACCTTAGATGGATACATAGAATATTAGTAGCGTAGGAAGCTACTTGTCATTCTAGTACAGAATTTTTCGATACATAGAGTACAAAATGCAGAGGGAGGATGATGCTCCGCTTCAGAGGGAGGGACTACAGAAGATCACTAAATTTGATAATCTTGACATAGTATGGTAGGATGGACAACTTATTGATGGGACTAGGATTTACTAAGAGTAAAGCGGATTCCAACATTTGATTTAAGGTTGAAGGAGGAAGACAAATGATTCTCCTACTATATAGAGGTGACCTATTCTTGACAGAAGAGGATGAACCCATTGAAGATGCAAAGAGGAGACTTTCTACTGAGTTCGAGATGAAATACTTAGGGGTGATGCACTACTTCTTAGGCATGGAGGTGTGGCAGAATGCAGATGGATTTTCATTAGTCAAGGAAAGTACGCAGTGGAGATTCTGAAGAGATTCAGAATGCTGGACCATAAGGAAATGGCCACATCTATGGTGTCGAAATTGAATCTTCTGTTTGATGCTTCATCAGAGTCGTTTGATGCCACGATGTATCATCATATTATTGGATCATTGATATATCTAACAAATATGAGACCGACATATGCTTTGTTGTGAAAACCCTAATCCAATTCCTAATGGAGCCGATACATGTCCACCTGGTTGTTGAAAAGCATGTATTGAGGTACCTAAAGGGTATAGTGTATTATGGGACCAAGTATGATACAAATCAGTAGACTAATCTGCACGGTTATGTTTATTCGGATTGGGAAGGTAGCGCCACTGATAGGAAGAGCACTTTGGGTTGCTTCTTTAGTTTTAGATCCAGTATGATCTCTTGGTTTAGCAGTAATATGTCTTGCATGGAATTGAGTACAGTCGAGGAAGAATATGTTGCCACTTGCTTGGCTAGTTGTGAGGTAGTATGGATTCAAAAGATACTATCTTATTTGTTTGATCTGACTTACATTTTTGTATGATGCAGAGAGGAGTGGTGAATATTGAGTACATGGAAATAGACAAGCAGATATCTGAGGTATTTACCAAGCCTCTAGCTAGACTAAATTTCGATTTCTTCATAGAAAGACTTGGTGTGATCCAAAATGAGACCCCTCAAAAGAGTGAGTGATGAGTTCTAGCACAATTGGAGATACAGGTTGTCTTAATGATGTAACCAATCTTATAGGTTGTACTCATATGTAATAAGTCTTGGAGAATCTCTCAGGCTATCCTTGGACATAATAAGTCCTTATGTGATTCTATACTAGTAATAGAAAGAGACGAGAAGATGTAGATGCATGATATCTCACATGGGAAATGAGAATGCTTGTCTGAGAAAAAAATATCCTGGTGTAGCAGGTTGCTTGGACGTAATCAATCATGTAGGTTGTCCTTGGATGAAATCAGTACTAGTGAAGCTCACAATTTATCCTTGGACATAATCAATCCTGAGACAAGTTATCTGAACGGAAAAGATTCCGATGTAGCAGGTTGTTCGGATGTAGTGATATTGTAGGTTGTCTAAGAGTAAATAGAGAGTCCTGGTGTGGTATGCAAGTTGCTCAGATGTAGTTAGTCCTGGAAGGTTGTCTAAATGAAAAATATCCTGGATGCAGGTTGTTCAGATGTAATAATTCCTTGAGTTTTACCTGGATAGAAAATAACTGTAACACCCCAGTTTTGACCCCGATGCATTCAATATACATGATTCATATATATTGTAAATAATCATGGTGCAAAGCTAAAGGCAAAGGCCCCACCATTGATTTAGTTGTGTATGTTTCGGTGTTTGGAATTATTGTTGATAGTATATCGAGATATACGAAACATATTAAGTTGTGGCATCATGTAACTATGCATTTTAATTAGAAGGACCCCAACCAACTATGTCAATGCAACTATATTGAAAAGGGCATGATTTTCCTAAGGATAAGGTGGGGGATTGTTAAACCTTGAACCTATGGGGAAAACCCATGTGTCAACCACCTAGTTAATACTTCTATTGGTTAGTCGAGGGCAGTTATTGCTGGGGGTGGTGGGTGGCAGTTTTTCCCACATGTACACTCCACTAGCTGGATCGTCCATTCATGCGGGGGAAAGGAAAACAATAGGGGACGCTTCCACTCTCCCACTCTCGCCAGTTTTTCTCACTCTCATGTAGATGGTGTTTCATTTCACCTTCTCGCGCACATGAGTCTTCATGGGTTTTCACTCATGCAGAGCTAGGAAATGGAGGGTTGTCACCCACGATTTCCTTGGTGGAGGAGCCATTTTGCGATTTCTGCTGGGTGTACGTTTCCTCAGCGATGGTGGTCTATGTATGTTCTTCCTCCTGTCTATACAGAGAATCATTTTTCCTTTTGTCCCATTATCGGACTGTGTAATGATCCCACTGTTTCACTGTGAGATCGGTTGTTGCTCTTCCCCTGAGCTGTGGTAGCTGTGAGTACCTATGTTTTGTTGGTTGTGTTTTCCCTCATGCTTCAGAGCTGTTGTAGGTTACCATTGAGTTGTTTTGGCCACAATATGGCCAAGAATGACTCAAGGATTTGTTTTCTCCTGTCAAAGCTATAATTACTGGTTTTGTTGCATGCATGCAGTGGTGGGTCTTCGGACTTTGTTGGAGTGGGGATGAGGGCTTGGTTTGCTTGACACACTTGGTGTGTTTGGGAACCACACAGACAAAGCTAGAGGGCTGGCTTTCTTCTCCACAACCACTGAATAGCACTGGAAGGGAGGTCAGAGCCTGAGGGACTGTGTAGCAGAGAAGGGACTGATTTCCTTGTGTTGGGTGTGTGTGGGTGTCCTAGAAGTCAGGCTAGTTCTGGTGTAGGTATCCTTAGCTCTTGAATGGGCTCACCAGCTTAGCATTTAGCCTTTCCCAGCTCCTGGATGGCTTGATAAACCCAACTGTTTTGGCTTGGATGATCTGTTTTCTGCCTGACAAACCCAACTGTGTTGGCTTGGTATGTTTTGTTATCCTTGGGTATGTGTAATCCTTCTAGTTCCTTATTAATTGGGGGAATCATGCCTGACTCAGGGGTGGCAGCGTTGCTGAGAGATTAAGGAGCACGTTGGCCTATGGCTGGGTGGAACGTTGCAGTGATGTAGCTGGTTGTGGGATAGTTCTTATAAGATAAGTATTCTTGACTAATATGTTTTACAATCATATTTACTGTTAATGAATTATGATGATGGACATGTTGAATGCTGAATTGTATGTTTTGCTTCCACTGAGTATATGTATGATTATGCATCTTAGTATGGTTGATGTTTTAAGCATTTTCCTTTAGTTTATATGTATGTACACGTTCATGGGGCTAGTTTCCCGGATGTTTGGTGTATAGTAGCGTCCTCTTCGTCAGTCAGAGGGTCGGGGATGCTACAGTGTGGTATCAGAGCACATGTTGCAGCATGGGCCTGAATGGACCATGAATATGCAGTGACAGAGCCATCATTGCAGCATTGGGCCTCAGAGGGCCATGAGAAACCAGTTAGCAGAGGTAGGTTTCCCCTTGCCCAAAATAAAATGAATGACAACAAAACTTCAAAGAAAAAATTTTCTAAGTCTTAGGCCATTAGCTCATTGGAGGACTAAGCAAGAAGGCCCTCCGATACAGCAGAACGTATAGGCTGAATACCACCCGACACAGACCGTCAACGATCAGCAAAGGATAGACGAAGAGATCACCGAAACGCCGTAAGAGAAAAGACAAAAGAGAGAAAGTTTTTTTTGAAATTTTTTTCTAAGTCAGACCATCGGCGATCGGCGGAAGTTAGTTGATTGCATCGCCAATGATTAGACTATGGGAGAGCCAAAATGATAGCTCCGCATGGCTAAGGATCGCCGAAATGTCAGTGGAATTTAGTGAACGGATCAGTGAAAATTAGTTTATAGGTTCACCGAAACGCCACCACCGTAAGAGAAAGTTAGATGATGAAGCTGTCAATGACACATTGACGGAGGAAAGAGAAATTCAGAAAATATTAGTTAGACGGATCAGAGAAATTTAGAGGATGAATCAGCCGATGTGATGACAAGAAAATTTCAAGATTTTTTCTAAGTGTTGAACCCATTGGTGATCGGCAAAAGTTAGTTGATAAGACTGCCGATGGATGTCATCGAAAAAGTTTAGTTGTTCGTACATCCTCCATTACGATTGTTTAGCGGACTATCCTTCTGATGTATAGAGGCTTCAATTGTCAATGCCGTAGTGATTAGTGTTTTCGACAGCCGATCAAAAAATTAAAGAGGATCAGACCGCCGATCAGAAAAAGTTAAAGGTTGGTGAACCCGCCATTGTAGCTACCATGAGGACTAGCACTCCGACGATTAGAAGGTTAAACCGCCAATGCTCCAATCACCAACAAAGTAGAAGTGTTTCACCTTACATAATCGATGTGCAGTGGATAGAATTCCTGACAACCGATGGAGTATTAGGGTCTGCAAAACCTACAGTGGGATCGTTGCCCACCATTGCGGCTGCCTAAGAGACTACCCGTCCGATGAATAACATTTCCGATTGCCGACACATCGGAGGTAAATTGCTGTCTAGATCACCGCAATGTTGGAGAATGTTAGTGGTTTGGGTCGTTGACACATCATACCCGTTCAATTTTGGACCGTCGATGCCATAGTAGTTAACCGTTATGACCGCCGATAGGGTAATGGCCCACGAAAATCACAAAGAGTTCATTGGTCACCGTTGCGGATGCCTAGAGGACTAGCTGCCCGATGTATAGTGGATCCGATCGCCAATATACTGAAGATTCGATAACTGTAAAGCCACCCAACTGGGTCTCCTTTAACTTTTATATACAGTCAGAAAATTCACTTCTTTGTCAAAATTTCTGTTATGTTTTGTTTGTGTTTTGTTCCTGCTTTTATTGTGTTTCTATACTCCTTTACTAGTTTTCGCTGTAAAGAAAATAAAGTGTTTACATTTACAAAATTGAACAATAAAAATTTTGTTTTAATTTCAAGTTTTCATTTCTAACTTTTGCTAATTTACATGCCTGAAAATGATATAAAATCTGCATTTTCATTCTTTTCAGATTTGAAAATTTATAATCTGTTTTATCTACTTCTAACAATTTATTGTTGACTGTGTAGGTAGCAAAGATAATCACAGCATATAAACTTTTGAAATTTAATTAAACAGAATTTGCCAAGGGAGAAACGATAACATACCTGCTGGAAAATACCTGTAGGTAGCTAGTAGGTCCACCTTTGTTGCTGTCCTTGTTTGCTATTTTTCCTTGCTTTTCCCTGCAGCCAAAAGTCCTTCCCAAAGCTCTGAAACTCAACCAGTCCAAACCAGTCTTGCCACCCTGCCAACTGGCGAGGTCTCGCCGACCACCCAGCTCCAAAGGTACCCCTTTGGACCCCCGATCCCAAACCGAGTACAAGCCCTAAGCTGTTGTATCCCCTCAAAAAAAACAATCTCCAACAAAACCCCTTCTTTGTAGCTCTGCTCTCTCAAAACTTCTCCAAAATCCTAAGGTAAAAAGGATCCCCTTCTCCTCCCTCCTTTCTCCCTCTTATCCCCATGTTTGCCGACCCTTCCTCCCCATTACTACCCCTATCTTCCTCATAAATTTATCCACCCCCTTCCATCTACCATGTAAGTCCTCGAGC
>LPNX011166585.1:146006-308680 GCA_001517045.1 Pseudotsuga menziesii
ACTAAGCGACACTAATTGACATTATTACTCAACAATATTTCATGTAATTCAAAATATGTAGGCGAGTTATGTAAGCGTAGCTACTGCTTACATTCCTCACGTAAGTACACTAAAAGTAATAATTCACATACATCAATCATAATCAAGGAACTTATTATTTACCGACACATGTTTTAGCATAGTTTACAAGGTATGATCCATTAGCTTACTGAAATCCATGTTACGACAATTCATACATCACTGATTTACGACACATACTAAGCAAGGGTTTTACACACCTACAGTTAGATCTTGTTTTCACCCCTACTTCACGCTACATCTATCTACCTACATCATTACTAACTTCCACATCCTATCCTGTCCTCTGCTGGACTACCCTGGAATCTCTCAAGTCATGATCGGTTCCAGCTAGAACCTGTAAGCGGAAGTGTCGACCACATCGACCAAGCTTCCCCAGCGGGCAACCACCAGTCGTCATCACACACCTTGGGGAGCGCTCCGTAGCACATCCCTCCCATGACTCTGGGTTTCAGGGATAAACGGTGGGTAAAGCCTCCACCCCCCCTAATGGAACAAGGGACTATGTCTACTCGACATAACAACAGCGTTGCACTTGTACTCGGTCTGTCATCGTATAACCGATATGGGCGGTTGAGTTTCCTGGAACTCTACCCCACCCATGTCATAACATACATCATAATAAACAGCATAATAACCATACGAAAGTAAATAATGCATCACTCGCATACCATTTTATCTTTCGAAGTCCATGTCCCCGAGGCCCTCCCACCTCGTAGGATCCAGCTATCACTTAGCCGTTTCAACCTGTAAGTCAGTCCTCGAAATACAATATAGGATATCGTGCATAATCCTCGATATGTACACATATATCTCATCATAACATGACAACAATAAACTCATTCATTCGCCATGCACTTGGCATAACATTCGTTATTTCAACATATATTTGTAACGGTATCCACGTACCCATCATTCAGTAATTTCCATATATTTGACATAATTAACACATGATACATATCTAAACATGAATACCGACCATAATACTATCATCACACACACATATATATATCGGCAAAATAATAGAACCATATGTCCACAGTGTCGTCAAACCGACGAGGTCTCACAATCAAACAATACAACATATAATAGTAGTTCAGGTAGAAATGTCAAAACGGGGTGTTACAATAACAGTTTTGGGAAGTGTCGTTACAGTTCGGAGGATCAGATAACTATGGACCCTACACGCTGGAGAGAAATAGATGAACAGACCACTGATGAGCAGCAGAGGAAATTAGTTATTCCGACCGCCGAAACATCAGAATGTTAGTTGGGATGAGACTCGATTCTACGCAAGGAAATTTGGGTTTTTCTAGTAGATTTTTTTTCAAGTAGTTTTTCAACTGTTTTTCAGTTGATTTCAGCAAATTGCTAGGAGAATGCAGGGATGAAAAGGAGAAATATTTTATGTGTTTAAGCAAAATGGTTATTTTATGATTTTCCAGGAGAAGGTAAGTAGTTTTGTTTTTATCAAGGTATGTATCTAACAGTTTTCTATCTAACACGTTTGCAGAATCATAGTCACCTTCAAGGGTAGTATTTCAGAAATTGCAGTTGGTAGGTAAGTGATGATTCAGTTATGAGAGCCCATGATGGATATGATGCTCGAGATTCTTACGAGCGTGCAAGGGATTCCATGGGAGAAAATGTCCATAATGGAAATGATCACATAGAGTCTAATTGAAGGAGATTCGAAGAGACACCGTCATATGTTGCAGCCACCATGAGAAGCTTGATTAAATCCCAAGAAGAGCAGCATCAATTGAATGCTGCCATGTTGTAGAGTTTGATATATTTGTAGAGGAAGATAGACACTGGACGAGGTACATCATGACCAAAAGGTAGTAAGAGCAGTACTAGGAGAAGGAAAAGGACTTCTAGTGGATCATCTGACTCTGAAGAATCCAGCGGGGATACAAGTTCATCTTCTCATAAAAGAAAAAGAAGGAGACACTGTAACATCCCCGGTTTTACCCCGTTCATGTTAAATACCCATGATGCATATATTGTAAATAATCATGGTGTGGAGCTAAAGGCCAAGGCCCCACCATCGATTTGGTTAGGTATGTTTTGGATTGGGATGGTCACCGATGGTATATCAGGACATACAACATATATTAAATTGTGGCATCATGTAAATGTGCTTTTTAATTAAATAACCCAACCAGCTATGTTCACTGCAACTAAATTGAGAAGAGACATGATTCCTAAGGATAAGGAGGGGAAATGATGAACCTTGAGCCATGGGGGAAAAGCCATGTGTCACCTTGTTTAATTTCTCACCTTCCCTTGTCTCATCCAACCACCACTTAATGTTTTGTTGAGTTGTTGAGGCAGTTATTGCTGGAAGTGGAGGGTGGTAGGACTGTCAGTCTTTGCCACACGCTCACTCCACCAGCCGCCTCTCCACCTTCACGTGGATAAGGGAAC
Organism: Pseudotsuga menziesii; assembly: GCA_001517045.1. Taxonomy (NCBI): domain Eukaryota; kingdom Viridiplantae; phylum Streptophyta; class Pinopsida; order Pinales; family Pinaceae; genus Pseudotsuga; species Pseudotsuga menziesii. The sequence continues at coordinate 148,515 of LPNX011166585.1, forward strand.
CACCACTATGCCATTCTCTCTAGTTGGTTCAGTTCATTTTCTTACATGGAGATGTTATGCTCTGTTCACCTTCCCATATGCAGGGAGTTCAATTCATCCTCATGCAGAGCTGAACTAAGAGGGGTTTGCAATTCTTATTCGGGGATTCGTTCTCCTCTTCATCATGGATTGTTGGCCTAAGGATCGGTTCTTCCTGTTGCTCATGCAAGAATTTGATGTCTTGACTCCACCATTGTCGGACTATGGAATGTGCCATGGTCTCTCACTGTGAGACGTTTTCTATGGGTTCCAGGGTAATATTCCTTCCTCCTGTCCATGTTGAGGAGTGTCTCCTGCCCGGGCCCTGTGGTAGCTGTCCAGACATATCATTATTGATCATGGACTGTGGTTTCTCTTATGGGATCGTTGGTTTTTTTTTCCACATTTGTTGGTTGAGTCACCGTTGCTATTTGGGTTACTATAGTTTGTTGAGGAATCGTTTTGGCTACGATAGGGCCAAGAACAATTCAAGTTTTGTTTTCCTGTCCAAGCTGTGAAGAGCTTGTTTTGCTACAAGAATTAGGGATTGGTCTTCGGACTGCATAGGAGTGGTGATGAGGGCCTAATCTACTTGACAAACCTGGTGCATTTGGGAACCACACGGACAGAGCTAATGTGCTGGATTTCTTCTCAATAACCCCTGAATAGCACTGGAAGGGAGATGAGGGCCTAAGGGTCTGCGTTGCAGAGAAAGGACTGACTTCCTTGTGTTGGGTGTGTGTGGGTGTTCTAGGGGTCAGCCTATATCTAATGTGGATGTCCTTAACTCTGCCATGAGTTCACCATCTTAGTAGTTATCCTTTTGGCCTGATAAACCCAACTTTGTTGGCTTAGCTGATCTGTTGTTCACCTGATAAACCCAACTGTGTTGGCTTGGATAAACTGTGTACCCTTGTGGTGTTGTCATCCTTGGCTAAGTGTAATCCCATTAGTTCCTTATTCCTTGGGGAATCATGCCCAGCTCGGGGGTGGCAGCGTTGCTGAGAGATTAAGGAGCACGTGGGCCTATGGTTGGGAGGAACATTACAGTGACGTAGCTGGTTGCAGAAAAAGTTCTTATTAAGATAAGTATTCTTACCTAATTTGTGTCTGCAATCATATTACCATTGATGAATAATGATATACATGTTGAATACTGGTCTATATATGCATGAATGCCGATTGATAATGTTTTGCTCCCGTTGTGTATATGAATGATTATGCTTCGTAAAATGTTTTATGTTTTAAGTATCATGCTTCAACACTATATGTATGTATGTTCATGTTCATGGGGCTAGATGCCCAGATGATTTGGTGTTTAGTCGTGTCCTCTTTCCCGATCAAAGGGTCGGGGACGTGACAGACACCATAGGGATTACTCTGAGGATGAGTTTAAGAAGGCTAAACCTCCTACATATGATGGTGAGGTAAAGACTAGATAGTGGAATGTGCCATGGTCTCTCACTGTGAGACGTTTTCTATGGGTTCCTGGGTAATATGCATTCCTCATGTCCATGTTGAGGATTGTCTCATGCCTGCACCCTATGGTAGCTGTCCAGACAGATCATTATTGATCGTGGACTGTGGTTTCTCTTGTGGACTCGTTGGTTGTTGTTTCCACATTTGTTGGTTGAGTCATCGTTGCTATTTGGGTTACTATAGATTGTTAAGGAATCGTTTTGGCCATGATAGGGCCAAGAACAATTCAAGTTTTGTTTTCCCTGTCCAAGCTGTGAAGAGCTTGTTTTGCTGCAGGAATGCAGGGATTGGTCTTCAGACTACATAGTAGTGGTGATGAGGGCCTGATCTGCTTGACAAACTTGGTGCATTTGGGAACCACACAAACAGAGCTAGTCATTAGAGGAATTTTGGGGTCTAAAATGGGCCTCCTAAGGAAAATAATAAAATAATAGTTAAAATAATAAAATAATATTGATTAATTTTGGAGGAAGAAAGAAAAAAACTACTTTTTGTGTTCGTATTTTCAACATATATCCATGTTTTTTTACTCAAATTTCAATCGGGAGAGCTCTTTGGATGCGGAATTTGATTCCGCATCCAACGAACTCTCCCGATCGAAATTTGAGTAAAAACACAATGAGATATGTCGAAAATACGAACAAAAAAAGTAGTTTTTTTTAATGACAAATATGTCAATTCAACCATTATGGTTGACTTATTTTATTGAAATTCTATTGGTTCTTGAATTCCATCTCACAAAAACTTATTTTGGCACATTTTCTTATAAGGCCCATTTTAGACCCCAAATTTCCTCTAATGGGGATGGATTTCTTCTCCACAACCCCTGAATAGCACTGGAAGGGAGATCAGGGCCCGAGGGACTGCGTTGCAGAGAAAGCATTGATTTATTTGTGTTGGGTGTGTGTGGGTGTTCTAGGAGTCAACCTAGATCTAGTGTGGATGTCCTTAACTCTGCCATGAGTTCATCAGCTTAGCAGTTATCCTTTTGGCCTGATAAACCCAACTTTGTTGGCTTGGATGATCTGTTGTTCGCCTGATAAACCCAACTGTGTTGGCTTGGATGAACTATGTACCCTTGTGGTGTTGTAATCCTTGGCTATGTGTAAGCCTGTTAGTTCCTTATTCCTTGGGGAATCATGCCCATATCGAGGGTGGCAGCGTTGCTGAGGGATTAAGGAGCATGCGGGACTATGGTTGGGAGGAACATTGCAGCGACATAGCTGGTTGAGCAACAAGTTCTTATTAAGATAAGTATTCTTACTTGATTTGTGTCTACAATCGTATTACCATTGATGAATAATGATATACATTTTGAATACTAGTATGTATATGCATGAATGCTGATTAATAATGTTTTGCTTCCGTTGTGTATATGAATGATTATGCTTCGTAAAATGTTTTATGTTTTAAGTATCATGCTTTAACACTATATGTATGTATGTTCATGTTCATGGGGCTAGATGCCTGGATAATTTGGTGTTTAGTCGCGTCCTCTTTCCCGGTCGGAGGGTCAGGGACATGACAAAATGGTATCAGAGCTCTGGTTGCAACGTGGGCCTGAATGCACCATGACAGATTAGATAGCAGACATAGGTTTCCTTCTGCCCAACAGCAATCAGAAAATTGTGGCAGGAAAACTCAAAAATTTTTCTAAGTGCCAGAACTATCAGCCCATTGGAAGGCTCAGTGACAATATCTTCCAAAGGACGGTAACTGGAAAAGATTTGAAAATTTTTATAAGTTTGACCATCTGCGATCGGTGGAAGATAGTTTTTCTCATCGTCTATGGTTAGACGGGGAAACTACCGATGAACATCGACAAGAATTAGTTGAATGGGTTACCATCGTTGCGGCTGCCATGGGGACTAAAACGCCAATGCAACAATGCTAGTGGTTCCGGCCGCTGACAGAAGAAGAAAGTTTCAAAATTTTGTTTAAGTGTTGAAATCATCGATGGAAATTAGTTGATCGAGCGCCCGCCATTGCGGATGGCTAGATCACTATGCTTCCGAAGCATAGAGCCTCTGACTGCCGATGGTGCAAAATTTTGAAAATTTTTCTAAGGCATGGAATCATCGGCCATCGGCGATGGTTAGTTGATCACATCACCGATGATCAGATGATGCGGTTGCCGATGATCTACGATAGGTAAAGTTTGTTGAATGTCCACCATTGCAGAGATCGAAAAGACTAAGTACATCCGAGCATCGATGCCGTAGCTCCTAGGGGTTTCGATCAACGACAGACTTACAGCTGCGGAAGACCTAAGGAGATTGTTGGCCACCATTGTGGAAGGTTGGGTGAATAACAGGTTATGCTATCACTGATGAATTTTGGAATGATAGACCACTGTGGGGCTGACATGATGGAAGGGAATAGACCAACGAATCATCGATGAAGAGTTAAAAAGCATTGGAAATTTGTTGATGATTGGATTGCCGATTAGAAGCTCAGCCACGTTTGCCATGGAAATGGTAGGAAGATCGTTTTCCGTCATTGCGGCTACTCAGATGACTATGCAACCGATGCACAGTTGTTTTACTCACCGATACAGATTGGGAGTTTAGTTGTTCTACCGCCGAAATGCTGGAAGGAGAACAAGCAATAGACCACTGATACAAATCGGAGGTGTAGTTGGTTTGACTACCGTAGTGTCGGAAAAATAGTTGGAAGAAGGTCCGATTGAGCCTAAGGAAATTTGGGTTCTTCGAAGGAAATTCTCAGTGATTTTTCATGTAGTTTTCGACTATCTTCCAGCAGGTTTTCAGCAGACTATTTGTGGTCATAGGGCTGAAAAGAAAAAGAGGAAAATTTTGTGTTTTAGAATAATTGTGTTTTATGAATTTCCAAGAGAGGAAGGTAAGTAGTTTTGCTTTATATTAATTTTATGCATCTAACAGTTTGCTACTAACACATTGCAGAATTATAGCCAACTTCCAAGAGCAATACTCCAGAAAGAACAGTGTGGTAAAGCAATAGGTGGTTCAATCATGAGAACCCATGATGGATATGATGCTCAGGATTCTTACAAGCGTGCAAGAGATGCCATGGGAGAAAATTTCTGTAATGGAAATGATGACATAGAATCTAATGGAAGGAGATTCCAAGAGACACCGTCAGATGTCGCAGCCACCATGAGAAGCTTGATTAAAGCCCAGAAAGAGTAGCATCAATTGAATGCTACCATGTTGCAGAGTTTGACAGATTTGTAGAGAAAGATAGACTCTGGACAAGGTACAACAAGTCCAGAAGGTATTAAGAGCAGCACTAGGAGAAGGGGAAGGACTTCTAGTGGATCATCTGAATCTAAAGAATTTAGCAGAGATACAAGCTCATCTTCTCATAAAAGAAAAAGAAGTAGGAATCATAGGTGTCACTCTCAAGATGAATTTAAGAAGGCTAAACCTTCTACATTTGATGGTGAGATAAAGATTGGACAAGAGGCTGAAGCTTGGCTTCTTGGGATAAAGAAGTGCTTTCAAGCGCAGGATTATTCAGGAAACATGAAGGCAAGAGTTGCCATATTCAATTTGAATGGATGAGCATCCATTTGGTGGGAACACTTCAAGAAAGTAAAGCGGATCAGTGAAAGGAAACTGAAGTGGAAACAGTTCAAGAAGTATTTTAGGAAGAAATACCTCTTTGACAGGTATTATGATGATAAGATTAAGGAATTCCATGAACTGAGATTGGGACAACAAACCATGGATGAAAATGCCAATAAGTTCTTGGAATTGTTGAGGTATGTCTGGTACATTAGAGATGAGAAAGTGAAGGTCCAGTGGTTTCTAAGTGGATTGCCTCAAGCTTACAAAGATAGAATTGAGTTCTATGAACCGAGAACTCTCGAAGAAGCAATAAGAAAGGCTAAGTATTGCTATGACCAAAGCAAAGGTAAACCTGATTACCATAAAGCATGGAAGAACAAGAAGAACGAGAAGTTTGACCAAATAAGGAAAGGTTTCAAACATTATAGATTTAGGAACCAACAGAAACAGCCATCCCAAGCTACGAGTAATCCAGTTGGAGTGACAGGTGGAAATCCTAAAGAGCCACATCAAAATAAAGGTCCACTTAAATGTTGGAAATGTGAAGGACCCCACTTGCACAGATATTGTCCACTTGAGAATGAAAGTGCAAGGCCAACTTTTAACATTCAGGAAGCAGAAATAGTGGGTCAAGTAGCAAGGGTAGTCCCTAGACTCTTTATGTAGCACTAGAGGACCGCCAGGCAGATCACTAGTCAACTGTGGTTGAAGTTTCAGGTAAGATTGTTGAACAATCTATTTCTATTTTGATTGACCCTAGTTCTACTCACAACTACATTACTCCTAGACTAGTGGAGATTTGTGCTTTTAAGAAGGTAAAGCATAGAAAATCTTGGTTAGTTCAGCTAGCCACTGGAACTAAGAGAAAGGTCAGTGAATTGGTGGAGAAATGTCCATTGGTTATTAATGGATTGATCACTTATGTAGATCTGAATGTTCTACCACTTGGTTCCTATGATGTTCTCATTGGAATGGATTGGTTAGAATCTCACAGAGTGAAGCTTGACCGCTATAACAAGACTTTTGAATGCACAAATGAAGAAGGAAACCCACTAGTTGTGAAGGGTATTCTAAAGGTAATTTCAATAAGGCAGGTTTCAGCAATGCAGTTGAAGAAGTTCTGTAGGAAAGGTTTCCAGTTGTATGCAGCTCATATTCTGGAACCAGCAGGAGATGAAAATCCTAGGTTGGAGGACTATCAAGTGTTACAGGAATTTAAGGATGTATTCCCTGATGAGATTCTAGGACTTCCTCTAAAGAGGGACATTGATTTCACCATTGAACTCGTGCTAGGAGTAGCACCAGTGTCCAAGACCCCCTACAGTATGAGTACACTGGAGATGCTAGAGTTGAAGATGCAACTGTAAGATTTGTTGGAAAATAAGTATATCCGACCGAGTGTGTCTCCTTGGGGAGCACCGGCTTTGTTTATAAACAAGAAAGATGGTACACTCAAGTTATGTATTGATTATAGACAGTTGAACAAAGTTACTGTGAAGAATAAATATCCTTTGCCTAGGATTGATGACCTCTTTGATCAAATGAGAGGAGCAAAGGTATTTTCCAAGATCGACTTGAGGTCTGGCTACCATCAGGTGAGAATCAAGGATAAAGACATTCATAAGACAGCCTTCAGGACAAGGTATGGACATTATGAGTTTGTAGTGGTACCATTTGGTCTCACAAATTCACCAGCTACATTTATGTGCCTTATGAATAGTGTCTTCAGTAAGTATTTGGACAAGTTTGTTCTTGTTTTCCTTGATGACATTCTTGTTTATTCTAAGAATGAGGAAGAGCATGAAGAGCATTTGAGATTGACATTGCAAGTGCTCAGGGAACATCAAATGTATGCAAAGCTGAGCAAGTGTGGCTTCTACAAGGATAGAATTTAGTACTTGGGTCACATTATCTCGGAAGAGGGTATATTTGTGGACCCTGAAAATATTGAAGCCATTATGAATTGGCCTACTCCAATAAATGTGACGGATGTAAGATATTTTATAGGAATTCTAGGATACTATAGGAGATTCATTGAAGGATTCTCTAAGGTTGCACATCCCATCACTTCTTTGCAAAAGAAAGGGGACGAAGTTCGAATGGACTTCGAAGTGTGAAGAAAGCTTCCAGCAGTTGAAGAATCTTCTCACTAGTGCACCAGTATTGAAATTTATAGATCCATAGAAGGATTTTGTGGTATGTACCGATGCATGTGGGCAAGGGCTTGGAGGAGTCCTTATGCAAGACAACCACGTGATATGTTATGAGTCAAGAAAGCTGAAGGAGCATGAGAAGAACTATGCCACTCATGAATTAGAGCTTGCAGCCATAGTACATGCTCTCAAGATGTGGAGACATTACTTGATGGGTAGAAGACTTGAACTCAGAACAGATCACTGTGGGCTGAAGTATTTGTTTGATCAGCCTACTCTGAATGCTAGACAAGCGAGATGGTTGGAATTGTTATGTGAGTTTGATTTCTAAATCAAGCACATAAAGGGGAAAGAGAACAAGGTAGTTGATGCACTCAGCGGGAAGGTACAGGAAATGCATGTGGCATCTCTGAGTGTTTCCCAATCAGACTTGAGGCAACAGATTGCAAATCATGTTGCCGGAGATGAATTGTATGAGCAAGTAAAAGACAAATTGTAGCAGCAAGGTCTTGAGAATAAGTATGAGGGATATAAATTGGAAGAAGATGGACTTCTCACTTATAAAGGCAGAATTTATATTCCGAATGTAGCATATTTGAGAAGAGTTTTTATGGATGAAATCCATCAAGCTCCGTATTCTGGTCACCCATGATATCAGAAGACAATTTCTACAGCTAGAAAGCAGTACTTTTGGCCAGGAATGAAAAAGGACATGGTTGAGTACATTTCAAGGTGCATGAAATGTCAACAGGTAAAGGTTGAGCATCAACATCTAGTAGGTTTGTTGCATCCTTTTCCAATCCCGAAATGGAAATGGGAAGTTATTTCCATGGATTTTATTACATGCTTACCAATGACTTGGAGACAACATGATTCCATCATGGTTGTGGTAGAAAAGTTGACAAGGGCAGCGCATTTTATACCGGTAAAATCCACGCATAAGACTGATGATATTGCAAAGATATTCATGAAGGAGATTTTCAAATTACATGGATTTCCAAAGGCAATAGTTTTTGACAGAGATGTCAAGTTCACTTCCAATTTTCAGAAAGGATTGTTTGCAGATTTGGGTACAAAGCTAAACTTCAGCACTGCTTACCATCCTTAGATATATGGGCAGACAGAAAGAGTTAATCAGGTGCTTGAAGATATGCTTCACATGTATGTGATGGACAAACCAACCAAGTGGGAAGATTACTTGCACTTGGTAGAGTTTTCTTACAATAATGGACAGCAAGCATCCTTGGGGATGAGTTTGTATGAAGCTTTGTATGGAAGAAGGTGTAGGGCTCCAGTGACTTGGGATAATCCAGTGAACAGAGTTGTGCTTGGACCATAATTGCTCAAGGAAATGGAGCAAGAGGTTGTAAAGATCATGTAGAATCTAAAAGCATCATAGGACAGACAGAAAAGCTATGCAGATAAGCATAGGAAGAATAGAGAGTTCAGTGTTGGGGATCATGTCTACCTCAGAGTGAGGGCAAAGAAAAGTTCCTTGAAGCTTGGGAGTTGTGTCAAGCTGTCACCAAGATATTGTGGGACGTTTGAAGTGTTTGAAATAATAGGGCCCATTACATATAAACTTTCATTTCTTTCTAGTACTAGAGCTCATAATGTTTTTCATGTTTCTTTGCTTAAGAAATATGTACTTGATCCTAACCATGTGATAAATTGGGATATGATTCAGGTGGAACCTGAGGGAGATTTTCAAATCGATCCAATGCCCATCCTCGATAGGAAGGTCACAATGCTCCAGAACCAAGCCAAAGGGCAGGTAAAGGTGCAATGGGAGCACTACGGACGTGAAGAGGCTATGTGGGAGCTGGAGGATGCCATGCAATTGGCACATCCATTTTTGTTCAATCCTGCGGAACACTGAGGCGATACCAGTGTAACATTTTTTTCAAATTTTGGAAGCATTGAGGATAGTGCTATTGAAGCGGGAGGGGAATGTAACATCCTCAGTTTTGACCCCATTCACGTTAAATACCCATGATGCGTATATTGTAAATAATCATGGTGTGGAGCCAAAGGCCAAGGCCCCACCATCAATTTGGTTAGGTATGTTTTGGATTGGGATGGTCACTGATGGTATATCTGTTAGAATAATCAACCCATAGTTAGCTACCTTAGACATTAATTATCTCCATTTTTGTCTTATTTTCCTAGTTTCCATATTCCACTCTATGCAAGTTGTCCTCCACATGTCCAACATGGTCAAGATTGCTCAAAATGAGTCATGGAACACTTGGGAAACCTCTTGGAATCATTTTTGCTTTATTCCTGGCCTTCCTAGCGCATATCTGCTTTTTCTGCTTTATTGTTGCTTTTACTGAGTTTTAAGGAAATTGGGAAAGTTTGACTAGGTGAAGTTAACTTGTTTTTTGTCCCCATCATCCTCCACTCTTTTCTCCTAATAAAATCATGTATGATTTTTTCTTCCATCACCTATTAGCCTCCCTAATTTATTTTTCCAATTCGTGAGCTCCTAGACAGATTTGGAAGCTGCTTTATGCACCTATGGGGGATTTGCTTAGTTTTAGTAAGCTTGCTTTTGACCAATTCGAATGGCATCCCAATGAATTTGAATCTCTCATGTAATTATTTATTTTGGTAGCCTATGACTTCACAAGGTTGGCTATTGTACACTTATTCAATATAGATTAGTGTTCTACTCCATATTCAGTCTCCTTTGTGTGTAATTTGCATGTGTAATTGGCAAGTTTTGTAAGTGTAATTGTTCTAACACCTGGGTTCAATTTCCACATGGTATCAAAGCATTTGTAGATTTATTTCTCTCCTTCTAATTTTTTATTGCAGGTTTGACATCATTGACTGGCAGCATTCTGCTAACTAAAGGGACAATTTCTGAGCTATGGATCAATCTCAGAAGATCATCTTGACTCCATTTAATTTCTTTGAATGGAAAGCAGAGATGGAGATACTGTTGAGAGAAAAATGCCTCTACAAAGTGACTATGGAAATAGAAGTAGAGGCCAATGCAGCTACAAAGAAAATTAAATGGCACAACTGGAGGGATGAGGCCTATGGTCTCATGTGTCTGAGCATATCCAGAGACCTCCTTTTCCATCTTGATGGATTGACATCACCAAATGAAGTATGGTAGAAGCTTGTTGAGATTTTTGGTAAAATAGATGAGATGAGAGGGAATCAAATCGAGAATGAAGTGATCTCCTTGAGTCCCAGCAGCTTCGAATCCATGCAACTCTATTTTTCCAAGTTTAAAGCCCTTGTTTTACAGCTAAAACAGTGTGGAATCGAAAAGAAGGAGCAACTAGTTTTGGCCATACTCTTGAATATTGGCCCTGACTATTCAGTGTTTGTTTCGACCTTCCATGCCACCAAGTTGACAGCTCGAGCCTAGAAGATGCCTACACTTGCAGATTTTATGGAATCCCTCACACAAGAACAAGATAAACTGGTGATGATGGGCACCATCAAACCTTCCAAAGACCAAGCTCTGGTTGCTGGAGATTTGAGGGTGGATTCAAAAGGCCAGAAGAAAGCTAAGAATCCACCTAAGCAAAAGAGAGACAAGAACAGGTCTCCAGAGGAGCCCCAAGGTTCCAAGAAGAACATCCAAAAGAAGAAGAACAAAGGAGAAATGAGCAAGTGCGCATATTGCAGTAAGGGTAATCATCCTGAAAGCTCTTGCATGAAGAAGAAAATTGACATGCTGACCCAACTCCTGGAGAATAATGGCATCTCCCTTCCTAATAGCTCAAAGAAGAGGGAAGGAGGATCAAATTCAGAAGACAGAGAGAGAGTTCATGCATTGGTTTCTGGCACATCAAGCTCACCTAGTTTCATCATTGATTTTGGAGCTTCAAGACATATGGTTACAACCAAGGAAGCATTCACCTCACTTGACATGTCAAAAGGTCCACCAATAGTACTGGGAGATGACTCTCTCACTGAAAGTTTGGGAAAAGGGAGGATTGATCTTGACCATGGCAAGTTCAGCAATGTATTGTATGTTCCAAGTCTTGCCTCTAACCTCTTATCAGTGTATCAGATGACCCACACAGGGTCTCCAAAGAAGGTCATATTCTCCCCTGATGAAGTTGATATCACAGAGATCTCAAGTGGTAAATTCATTGCAAAAGGAGTTTCAAATCACACTTCGAAGGTATACATGTTTTCACATTTTCTACCCTACTCAAACCCCTCTGCTCTTCTGATTCATGCTAATGAGGCAAGAAAGATTTGGCATGAAAGATTTGGCCATATTAACTATAAGTATCTTTCTGATCTTAGTGAAAAATAAATGGCCATAGGGTTACCAAATATTAAGTTTTCCAAAGGATTCTATCAAGGTTGCATCTTAGGAAAACACCCAGAGCATAAATTTGAGAAAGCTAGTCATGAGAGAACTTCTGCACCTCTTGAGTTGATCCACAGTGATGTTGCTGGCCCATTTCCTCATATTTCAATGAGTCAAGAAAAATATGCATTGACATTCATAGATGAATTTTCCAGGTACTATTGGGTTTACTTCCTGAAGCATAAGTTTGAAGTTTTTGGCCTCTTCAAAGTCCTTAAGGCTTTGGTTGAAAACCAGTCTGGGAGGAAACTCAAGATCCTTAGATCTGAAAATGGTGGTGAGTATGTCAAGTATGAGTTCATTCAATATTGTGCATATGTAGGTATTCAGATGCAGCATTCTATCCCTTACACACCACAGCAAAATGATGTTGCTGAGAGGAAGAACAGATCACTAAAAGAGATGGCAACCTGCATGATGGAGGCTAAGACTTTGCCACCAAAGTTTTGGGACGAAGCTATAAGCTGTGTAGCCTATATCTAGAATAGGGTGCCTCATAAACATATTGATGGTATGACTCCTTTCGAAGCATGGAGTGGGCACAAGCCATATGTGACCCATTTCAGGATTTTTGGCTCAAGGGCTTGGGCTAGAATTCCAACAGAAAAGAGGAAGGATTTGCAGCCCCAAAGCCAAGAGTGTCTATTTGTTGGGTACTCTAAATATTCAAAAGGGTAAAAGCTGATAAATTTGAGCACAAACAAATCCTTCATTGAAAGGAGTGTTCAGTTCCAAGAAGAGCCTTTAGCAGCAGCTGAAGTTGGAGAGTCTTCTTCACCACCAGAACCACTGAATGTAAGTGAAGAGATAAATGAGTTTTATGATTCTGATATGTCTGATAATGATGATTTAATTGCATATCCTAACATTCCTAAAAGACCAAAATAGACATCAAATACCATTCATGCAGCTAGGGAACTAGCTGGAAATCCTAGTGATTCTGGGAGGACTAGATCTCGGTTTGAGAGTGCCCTGTGTATGAAAGACCCTTTGTTTGCAAAGAAATGCTATCTGATGGTTGAATAAGACCCACATACATATGAATATGCAGCACATGATCCAATATGGAAAACATCCATGAAATAATAATTCAGCTCACTCCAGAAGAACAACACTTGGGAGCTGGTTGATCTTCCCCCAGGGAGGAAGCTAGTTCAATGTAAGTGGGTTTTCAAAACCAAGTTTGCTGCTGATAGTTAACCTTTGAAATATAAGGAAAGATTTGTATCCAAGGGCTACTCATAGGTACATGATATAGACTACAATGAGACCTTTGCACCATTGGCAAATATGGACTCCATCAGGCTAGCCTTAGCCATTGCAGCTTTGAAGAAGTGGGAGGTACATCACATGGATGTGAAGTGTGATTTCCTGAATGGAGATATTATTGAATATATTTTCATGCATCAGCCTCAAGGATTTGTTACTAATCCATCTCTTGTGTACAGGATAAAGAAATCATTGTATGGGCTTAAGCAAGCCCCCAGGGCTTGGTATGCCAAGATTGATGGATTTCTGTTATCATTGAATTTTGTTCGATGAAATTATGATCCTAATGTTTATTTGAAGTTGATTCATGGTTATTTTATTATTATTGTCTTGGATGTGGATGACCTTCTCATTACAGGAAGCTCAAAGGATGAAATTGCCTCCTTGAAGGATGCAATGAACCATGCATTTTCTATGACTGATTTGGGGTTATTGAGCCAATTCTTGGGTCTCGAGATTGCTCAAACCAAACATGGAATAAAAGTACATCATTACAAGTATGATTTGGATTATCTGAACAAGTTCAACATGAAATATTGCAAGTCAAGCTAGACTCCCTTCCTTTCAGGAGTTAAGCTTGAAGAAGCAGATTCTTCACCTATGGTAAATAATACACTATATAGGCAACTGATTGGGTGTTTTCTGTACCTTACACATAATCAACCTGATATTTATTATGTAGTAAGTGTGGCTTCAATATACATGCATTATCCTCATGAGATCCATTGGAGAGCAGCCAAAAGGATCCTTAACTTTGTTCAGGAAACAAGGACTCATGGTATCTTCTACAAAGCTAAATCTGATCTTGATTTGATTGGGTTTACTGACAGTGATTGGGAAGGTGCCAACACAGATCGAAAGTCAACATCAAGATATGTGTTCATTCTTGTTGAAGGACCAATCAGTTGGTCAACCAAGAAACAGAGTGCCATTGCACTCTCATCTACAGAAGCAGAGTACAGAGGAGTTGTAAATGCATCAACTCAATGTTTATGGTTACAGGGGTTACTTGGTGAGTGTGGCTTCGAATCAGAATACTCAACTACTATCTATTGTGATGATTAGAGTACCATTCGAATCTGTAATGATCCAATTCAGAGACAGAGAACCAAACACATTGAGATCCATATGCACTACATCAGACAGCTTGTGCATGATGGCACCATTTACCTACTCTTCTGTTCATCTTCAGAACAAGTAGCAGACATCTTCACCAAAGTTTTTTGTGAGAATACATTTAGCAATATCAAATCACTGCTGGGGATTGCTGATCATGCTATGAAGCATAATTGATGACAATATTTTCAAATTTTGTTTTACTGTTCATGTTTAAGGGAGGATTTTTCCCAATGGGTTTTTGCCTCTTTCCTTGTTTAAATGGACATGCAGTATGCAAAGGGTGACTAAGACTTGTTTCTAGGCCCTATTATTTTCTGATATTTTACTCATAATTCAGGCTTAAGGGGGGGTGTTAGAATAATCAACCCATAGTTAGCTACCTTAGACATTAATTATCTCCATTTTTGTCTTATTTGCCTAGTTTCCATATTCCACTCTATGCAAGTTGTCCTCCACATGTCCAAGATGGTCAAAATTTCTCAAACTGAGTCATGGAGCACTTGGCAAACCTCTTGGAATCATTTCTAATTTATTCCTGGCCTTCCTAGTGCATATCTTCTTTTTCTGCTTTATTGATGCTTTTACTGAGTTTTAAGGCAATTGGGAAAGTTTGACTAGGTGAAGTTAACTTGTTTTTTGTCCCCATCATCCTCCACTCTTTTCTCCTAATAAAAGCATGTATGAGTTGTCCTTCCATCACCTATTATCCTCCCTAATTTATTTTTCCAATTCATGAGCTCCTAGACAGATTTGGAAGCTGCTTTATGCGCCTATGGGGGATTTGCTTAGTTTTAGTAAACCTGCTTTTGACCAATTCGAATGGCATCCCAATGCATTTGAATATCTCATGTAATTATTTATTGTGGTAGCCTATGACTTCATAAGGTTGGCTATTGTACACTTATTCAATACAAATTAGTGTTCTGCTCCATATTTAGTCTCCTTTGTGTGTAATTTGCATGTGTAATTGGCAATTTTTGTGAGTGTAATTGTTCTAACACCTGGGTTCAATTTCCACAATATCAAGAAATATGGCATATATTAAATTATGGCATCATGTAAATGTGCATTTTAATTAAATAACCTATTGAGGCCCGGGAATTCGCAGGCAACAACATTAAGGGATTCTCCCCAGCCAACATTCCCAACTAGCCCATGACTGTTTGGTGTAGGGAATCCATCCGGTTTGCGGTCTGGCTACCATAGGTCAAGTAACAAAACAAAGGGTTTTACCGGTTACGGCCCGGTCCACCGAGTTTTTGTATTTTGACTTAAACTATGAAATGCACGTGCCTAATTAACAATGCAGAGTGATAAAGATGCAAAGAGCATTCACAATGTGATGCGCAGGTTCTTACCTCTTGTCTTAGAACTCACAAGCATCTAAATCATACAAACAGTAATAAAATAAAACTAACTAAACTATCTCTAGAGAGCTAGATTAATTCATGAGTAATGCAATACTGTTTAGATGTTATGGAAAATCACAGATAGTTGTTCTTATAACCAAACATATAAAACAGAAGTAAAAGTATACATGACAAGATAGCTCATCAACAATTAAAACATCCCATCACTCATAGTGGAAGAACACCATAAAAATACTGAAGAATCTTCATACAAGAACATAGTTTCAAGAAATTAGAACACTCTTACAACTAATGAGACACAGCTGAAAACGAAATAGTTCACATTCAACATTGCTCATTTAAACACATTGACCCATTCCACATAGCACTTTCTCCAACAGGTAAAATTTTCACTTTCTGGTTTGTAAAATGAAGTAGTTCCTCTTACAAGCAAAAGGTTTACAAGTTTGCCAGGGAAAAAGCCACTGTAACTTCTAACTTTCAAGTATTTAAACAAAACAGTAGATCCTTTCGGTTTCCCCCAAACGTGTGACTTTTCCCTTCCTTCAAAACACTTCATCTTCTCATCTTATTTTATGTATGCGTTCATGATATGATTAGTAACGGATAGATCTTTTGGGTCTATGCCTTTGTCGCCATCCATTTTGTCTTTTCCTTAGCTTGTCTTTCTCGCGATCCTGATGGCTACAGTTCACCCTTTCCTAAACTGCCTCGCTATGCCTTCACGCCGTAGTAGTCTGAAGACATCATTTGAGTCCACCTGTGATTCAATAGAGGGTATCAGTCATCGGGACCACGATATAAAACAAAGCAGCACATTATACCAACTGAAATGGCCAGGTGCACCACTTGTTCAACGTCGACACCACTACCTCGACCACATCCAGGCTCGACAAACATCACCAACGGTGGCAAATGGGAAACTCATCGGCGGCTCAAAATATACCAACATCAGAAGGGTAGACCAATCCGCAGGCGGGAAGACTTTAAATCGGCAATCGAAGGATATTGACATCGGAGGATAAATGGCTTTCCCAGCCACAATGGCGGAAGAAAAATAGGTTACGGACAAGTGACCGAAAGGCAGGAAAATTCCCAATCAGAAATCGGAAGGGTAACCACATCGGAAGCCAAATGACTTTCCCAGCTGCAATGGTGGAAGAGATAAACTACGGTTCCGTGACGAAAAGGGTCAATACGCATCAGCAGTCGAAGCTCTTTATGCTTCGGACGCTTAACCTCTTTGGGAGCCGCAACGGCGGAAGGGAAAAGGACAAAAGCAGCCGATTTAACATAGTGTGATGCCTGATTTAACAGAAAAAATAAGTGTTTGGAAGCTTCTTTTTTTTTTAAATAGAAAATCAACAAAGGTTTAAAACCAATTTTACTTCCGAAACCGCGGACTCAAAGAACAAAAGATCCGATTTATCACTGGCTAGTAAAACAAACTCATGTCTGCAATCAATCACAAAATTCAAACACAGGCAACCCTTGAAACCGGCTGAAAATCAGTCTACACAATCATTCGAAATTAAAACCCGACCAATAAGTTCCAGGATCCTACGATCTACGAACAACGCTAAATCATGAGGAGGGGCCCAAAATTTTAAGAAATTTGGGGAGAATGGTTGCGGTTGCAACAACTGGCGATTACCCGGTGAACCTATATCTCTAGGCGATTGTTCTTTGAGTGACAGACTGTTTAACAACAAATTCATCTATTGAATTCTTCCAGCTATCCGGATTTCTCAAATGACAGAAGTGTGTACCTTTAATCATTGATGATAGTCCAATTTGGGAGAGAGGAAACCAATATCTTCAAGTCCCGATAACTCTGTTGAGGCCAGAGGATAAGTTTCATTACTACTTTTGTCTTCAGGTAGCAGATAGCTTGGACACCATAGGGTTGTAGCATATGGTAAACAGAAATATTCATTTTTTCCTCATTCCCATGCCGCTTTAGCACTTTTTGTGCTTCTGGACTTTTGTCCCTTTTTATATGAGTCCTCCTGCATGCCTTTCTTACTGAATTTTAATTCAGGATCCTCTATCCCATCGTGTCCTTTTGTGCGAGGGGTGTACTTCATGTTTCAGCTCACGAACGGAGAGGATCTTCCGACAATTTAGTACTTATGATTCAGTATCTGCTTTGATGTATGATTCTTTCATAGGAGTTTTTAGACTCTTATTTTCCTTTTGGCATTCGTTTCCTGGCATGGGATAATTTATATTTAATATACTGTTCACCTTGTTCCTTTCCATGGGTCTTCTGCTGTCACTCCTTAGAACACGTTAAGTGTGACGTGGATGGAGCCTCAACATAGTATTCCAGACTCTCTGAATCCGGTTTATTTCACAGGGGTTAAGCAGGACTTCAATGCACACAGAGCTTATTCAAGAAAACTGCTAAACTGGAAGAAGCTCTTTTAGCAACACACAGTCTGAGGCCCAAAAATGTTTATCATTCCCAAACATTTTGATGTTCTCCATGCAACCGCGGGTTCATTCCCTTTATTGGAATAAACTAAAATAAACTGAAAAACATGACTCAAAAGACAGCCAAATAGATTAATTATGTACAAGACAGAAGAACTCAAAGAAACTCAGGAAAAATAAGGCTTGAGAACCAAACCATTCACTGGTAAGTTCTCTTCCCACCCCTATAGATCTTGCAACTTATAAGTAGAAGGGCCAAGATTTGCTGTAATATGAAAAGGGCCTACCCACAACTGCTGGAATTTAGTGTGCTTTCCTTTCTCATCATGGAGGTGATCCCATTTGAGGACTAAGTCTCCTACTTCAAATTATTTTGTTCCAGCTTTATGTTTGTCGAACCATCTCTTTACTAACTCTTTCTTTTTCTTAAAGCATTCCCTGGCTTTAGATTTGGCCTCTTCTGCTTTCAGAAGATTGCATAATATCCTCATCTGCAAAACTTCATTCTCCGACCCTCTG
Source organism: Pseudotsuga menziesii (assembly GCA_001517045.1). Lineage (NCBI taxonomy): Eukaryota > Viridiplantae > Streptophyta > Pinopsida > Pinales > Pinaceae > Pseudotsuga > Pseudotsuga menziesii. The sequence continues at coordinate 166,774 of LPNX011166585.1, forward strand.
GACTCTTGAGCTATTATGGAAGAGGGTAGCATGATGTTGGGGGGAAGAATGGCTTCTTTACCATACACAAGGGTATACGATGACACTCCTATCACAGACTTGGGGGTGACTCTATCGGCCCAAAGGGCATTTGGTAGCGCTGAGTGCCAGCTCCTCTAGTTTTCTATCACAGTCTTCTTTAAAATCCTAATCAGATTTTTGTTAGTGGATTCAGCGAGGCCATTTCCTTTTGGATAGTAATTAGCAGAATAATGCAATTTTATCCATTTATCATGAGCAAAAGCAGTTAATTTAATTGATGAAAAGTACGTAGCATTATCAAAAATTAACGAAACTGGAACTTCAAACCTGGTCATGATGTGGTCCTACAGGAAACTGATGACCTCGTCTTGATTTATCTTGCGCAGCAAAACTTCTTCGACCCAGCGAGTGAAATAATCGGTCGCGGTCAGAATGTACTTGTGTTGTAGGGAGGAATTTTGTTTTATTTCTCCAATGATGTCCAACCCCCATTGCTTGAATGGTTCAATGATCATCACAGGCTTTAGGGGTGCTGCTGCTTTAGGTTGTCTCCCACTACACCTTTGGAAAATATCACACTTCCTAACATGTGCGTGTGCATCTTTAAAGAGCGTAGGCCAATAGTAGTCGGCCCTGAGGATTTTGTGGGCTGTAGTATCTCCTGAATAATGTCCCCCAGCAGGACCGTCATGTAATTCTGACATTACTTTCTTCGCATATTCCTTTTCTAAGCATCTGAGAAGAACCCCGTCATAATTCTTTTTGAATAATACTCCTTCAACAAGTTGATAAGAGGCTGATTTAAGACACAACGCTCTTCTTTTCTTGGAATTCCAATGTTTTGGCAACATCCCTGCCTGCAGGTAATGCACAAGGTCTCTATACCAAGACTCGGGAGCTGTAAACAAAGGACATACCTCCATTACATGTAATTCGGCTTCATCTTCCTAGGCATGTTCTTCAATTTTTTCATTTTCATTCATCTGTTTGCACAACCCTTGTCCTTTAACTATAGATGCTGGCTTGAATTCAAGGTCGTACTCTTGAAGGGCTGTTACCCAGTTGCCTCTTCTTTCTCCTAACTCCTTCTGTACAAGAAGAGACCTTACAGCTAGGTAGGGGACGATCACCTTGGTTCTATTTTTTAAAATATAAGGCCTGAATTGATTTACTGCTTTGAATACAACGTAAGCTTGTTTATCAATAGATGAGTAATTCAATTCAGCCCCCTGTAGACCAGCACTCATAAAGGATATTGGGAATTCATCCCCCCCATCTTCCTTTTGGGTGAGCACAGCTGCTAGTGAATCATCGGATGCAAAGGTATACAAGATAAAATCTTTGTCAAAATATGGGCTTTTCAGGGATGGTGCGTGTGCAACAGCAGTTTTGATTTTGCTGAATGCACTCTTCTCAATTTCAGTCCATTTGAATAGTGCATTTTGCTTCATCATCTGTTGCAATGGCTTGACAATCTGAGCAAAATCAGGTACAAATATTCGCACGAAGTTTATCGTTCCCATAAATGATTGCATCCCATTTTTATTATGGGGCAAGGGGATTTGTTCAATAGCCTTAATTCTTTCTGGATCTATAGAGATTCCTTTCTTTGAAACTATGTGACCCAGCAACTTTCCCTCCGTGACAGCGAACACACACTTCTTAGGATTGAGTGAGATGCCATATTTCCGACAGTGTTCGAAAATTTTCCTTAAGTGAAACGCGTGCTCTTCTCTTCTCTTTGAGAATATTGTAATATCGTCAAGGTATACTACAACACTTCGGCCAATCAATCCGCGGAAAGCTATGTCCATAGCCCTCTAAAATGTTGCTCCAACATTTATAAGCCCAAAGGGCATTCTCCTATAGGCAAAGGTTCCCCATTTGGTCCTGAACGTGGTCTTCAATCTGTCTTCTTTGGCTACTAATACTTTATTGTAGCCAGAGAAACCATCTAATAACAAAAACAGTTCAGAACCTGAGACCATTTGCAGCAATTGCTCCATGGGTGGCACAGGATAGTTATCTTTGTTGGAAGCGTGGTTTAGATTTCTGAAATCCACGCATAATCTGATTTCTCCAGATTTTTTCCTCACTGGTACCAGATTTGATACCCACTCCGAGTATCTGACCTTAAAAATGATTCTAGCATCCAATAATTTCTTCACTTCACTCTGAATCAGCGGTTCCAATTTTGGATGCATTTTCCTTAGAGGTTGCTGATACGGCTTGATGCCAGCTTTGATGGGGACAACATGCTTAATGATGCTGGTGTCGTATGTTTTCAGATCTTCGTATGTCCAGGAAAAAACATCTTTATATTGTCTAAACAGAGTGACGAAATTATCTCTTTCCGCTGGTGAACAACATTTTCCAAGGTTTACAAATTTAGGACTCGCCTCAGTCCCTAAATTTATCAGCTCGAACTGTAGAGATGAGCTGTGAGTCTTCACGTTGGCTGGTCTTCTGAACTTTTCATTTAAATCGAACATTCTTTCCAACGTTCTAACTCCTTTAGGGATGAAATTGTCATATTTCATCTCAGCTTGATGTTCTTCATCATCTATAATCGCCCCTTTGAACACCTCATCATTTGTTAAGCATTCTATTATCTGCTGATCATCGTCGAACACTCGCAGGTTGGTGATCATATCCGGTACTGAGGGCCTGAAAAGCAATTCAACAGAGCATCGATTATTAGTGGGTACGAGCCTAGCGGCTGATGTGGCCAGCATGTCAGCTGCTGCATTTTTAAGTCTTGGAATTGAAATAATATTGAATGCATTAAAACATTTAAGCAAGTCCCATACCTCATTTTGGTAAGCTTTCAAGTGAGGGGAAACACAATGTATTTGATTCTGGATTTGTTTCACAATAATTTCAGAATCCCCAAAAACTTTTATATTACTTACCTTTAATTCAATTGCTTTCCTCAAACCCTGCACTAGCGCTTCGTACTCAGCTGTATTATTAGTACACTCAAACTCTAATCTACATGAAAGAAAATGTTTATTCTTCTAGGGGTCGATTAGGACACAGCCAGCCCCTGACCCCTCTAATGTCTTAGAGCCATCAAAAAACAAAGTCCAAAAATCACTAACCACTGAATGTGAATCTATTCCTACTGCTAAGTCTACTATGTTACAATCAATCTCATCATCCTCTGAGAATCGAAGGAAATCAGGCTGAGTGTCAGATGTGCTGCTGGCTTATTCTGCTTGGTAATTTCTTGGTTCCAATTTGATAAAATAATTTCCCAATACAGAATCCACTGGTTCATTCTTCTCCTCCAGTCGAGTGACATTGTATTTCATGTGAGGCTCTCTTAAGATCTTGATCTGGTTTGGACTTCCTTTGTACGGCAGCCACATATGCGACCAATCCGAGGCAAAATATCCATTTAGTTTGGCCGACCAATCTCTACTCAGGACAAGACCGTACGTGTCTGGTATATCAGCCACCACGATATTAATGACCTGGCATACTTTATCGTTGGATGCCAGATGGACTAGGACATCTTCCATCTCGCCCATTACCTTTACATCTGTCCTGTCCAACTGAACAACACTCCAAGTAGATGGCTTGGGCTGCCCATTTATCCTTTTATAGACTAATATTGGCATGACATTAACCGACGCCCCTGAGTCTACCAAGCAGTTATGTACATTATGATTGAAAATTTCAAACGTGAGGAGGAAAGGTGGATGTTTTGTTTTAGACTTACTTCCAACGCTGGTTTCGCCGATTTCTTCTTCTTCCTGAGGCTGATTGTCAGTGGGAAGCCCCTCATCCAAAGCTTCAAGTGCTTTCAATAATCTTTCCTTTTGCTATGGTACCTTACACATTTCAAACAGTGAAACGTTTGCCTTTATTTTCTTTATGTCCTCCACGATATCATAATCCATCTATGGCTCAATGAGGTGTGGTTTATCAGCAGTCACCTTTTCTTTATTGGGCTTGGCCAGCGTATATTTTTGCCTAGGATCTTGGCTGGTAATAGTGAATTATGGAACCTTATCGGCTAAGGATTTATTTTGAAATTTCTTTACATTTCTTTGAAACCTTTTGATCTTTGGTAGAATGAGACTGTTTTCTTTAATTGGCCCTTGGCTCCTTGTTGCCACGTTGGTTTCCATAACATCCTTGTAGCCTTGATTCTTTTCCTCTTCCACATCAAATAACGAAATAGAATCCCACAAAACCATGGTTTCCTCTTTGTGTTCCTTTGTTGACGTAGTATTCTCTTTTCTCTCTTCATCTCCATCTTCTGTTAATCTAGAATCCAACAGCTGATTAATGACCAACGTCATCGAATTTATCCATTGAGGACAATTCTTTTCATAGTGTGGCTGTTGGTGGAAAGTGCAAAAATTGTCCATGCCTACCTCTGTTAAATTCATAGATGCAGTATTGTGAGGAGGAGGTTGAGACTAATTGTTATCCTCCCTTTTCTTATAATATGGCTTATAAAACTTTTGTGTTTCCTTCTCTTTCTCCAAATCTATGATTTTGTTGGAAAGCTTCTGCATCATTTTTTCCATATTTTCATAATCTGGCGATTTCTCTTCCTTAGGCTTAGTAAACAATAAGGCCTTCCTTCCTGCACCTTTCTCTCCTGACTGTTCTGGATAATCTTCAATACTTTCTCTTTTAGCTTCCAGTACTTCTGCCTCTTCATAGGTTTCCGTCAAAGTAGGCTTGGCCCTACCTTTGGTAAACATGGCCAAATCAGGGCCTAAAGCTAAACTATAATATTCAATCAGAACTTTGTCTCAAGGTTTATCTATTTCAGAAAAAATCTTGAGATAGGCTGCAAACCTTTGTGTGAAACTGTGCAACTTTTCCTTTCTTTCTTTCTTCAAGGCGTATAGCCCTTTCATGAGGGCTGCATGAGCTTTCTGAGTTGCATACTTACTTCTGAAAATTATTTCGAAGGTATCCCATCAGGGATAGAGTTAGCAGGCAACCCAAAGTACCATGATGCTGCTACTCCTTTAAGGGTATGCGGGAATAGTCTGCAGACTACATCTTCATACTCCTTGGCCCTTAATCCTTCAATTGCCAAGTAAAAACTTTGTAGGTGATCATCTACTAGTATTTTCTCATTTGGGTCGAACTTGGGCAACATCTTGTCAAAGGATTGAGTTAAATCATGCAGCGGAGGTGTTAGATTTATGGTGATATGGCTCTCCATGCGGGTGGTGGATTAGGTGGGTTAGGTGGTTGATTTGCGTTTATGCCTGCCATGAGTCTGGGTGGAGAGTGAGGAGGTGAGCCAACTGGAGTATGAGCAGAAGAACTGTGAGGGGTATCTGGGCCTTCTTGATTCAAAGGTAGCACAACTTCCTGTAAGGCTATTTCTACAAGTTCTTCCCAGTCTCCAACCAGCACTGAGTCTTCTACTACAGGATGATCTTTCTTTTTATATTCTCTTCTGGGCAATTTAGGGATAATTGGCAATCCTCCAATCTATTTTACATATTCCCTGGTGTGTCTTCTCAGGTCATTAACAACTTCGTTGCCAATAGAATATAGATGTTCTCTATTCCTTTCTTCCGGAATTGGATTATGAATTCCACTGCTTTCATAACTATTACCGGTGGAATAATCTCGGGAAAACAGGTTTCCTCGGCCGGCCATGCACTGGCGGCCCTCCTTCTAGCGCCAAAACTGTTGAGGCCCAAGAATTCGTAGGAAACAACAGTAAGGGATTCTCCCCAGTCAACGTTCCCAACTAGCCCGTGACTGTTTGGTGTAGGGAATCCGTCCGATTTGCGGTCTGGCTACCGTAGGTCAAGTAACAAAACAAAGGGTTTTACCGGTTACGGCCCGTTCCACCGAGTTTTTGTATTTTGACTTAAATTATGAAATGCACATGCCTAATTAACAATGCAGATTGATAAAGATGCAAAGAGCATTCACAATGTGATGCGTAGGTTCTTACCTCTCGTCTTAGAACTCACAAGCATCTAAATCATACAAACAGTAATAAAATAAAACTAACTAAACTATCTCTAGAGAGATGGATTAATTCATGAGTAATGCAATACTGTTCACATGTTATGGAAAATCACAGATAGCTGTTCTTATAACCAAACATATAAAACAGAAGTAAAAGTATACATGACAAGATAGCTCATCAACAATTAAAACATCCCATCACTCATAGTGGAAGAACACCATAAAAATACTGAAGAATCTTCATACAAGAACATAGTTTCAAGAAATTAGAACACTCTTACAACTAATGAGACACAGCTGAAAACGAAATAGTTCACATTCAACATTGCTCATTTAAACACATTGACCCATTCCACATAGCACTTTCTCCAACAGGTAAAATTTTCACTTTCTGGTTTGTAAAACGAAGTAGTTCCTCTTACAAGCAAAAGGTTTACAAGTTTGCCAGGTAAAAAGCCACTGTAACTTCTAACTTTCAAGTATTTAAACAAAACAGTAGATCCTTTCGGTTTCCCCCAAACGTGTGACTTTTCCCTTCCTTCAAAACGCTTCATCTTCTCATCTTATTTTCTGTATGCGTTCATGATCTGATTAGTAACGGATAGATCTTTTGGGTCTATTCCTTTGTCGCCATCCATTTTGTCTTTTCCTTAGCTTGTCTTTCTCGCGATCCTGATGGCTACAGTTCACCCTTTCCTAAACTTCCTCACTATGCCTTCGCGCCGTGGTAGTCTGAAGATGTCCTTTGAGTCCACCTGCGATTCAATAGAGGGTATCAGTCATCAGGACCGCGATATAAAACAAAGCAGCACATTATACCAACTGAAACGGCCAACCCAAAATAAATGGCCAGGTGCACCACTTGTTCAACGCCGACACCACTACCTCGACCACATCCAGGATCGACAAACATCACCAACGGCAGCAAATGGGAAACTCATCGGTGGCTCAAAATATACCAACATCAGAAGGGTAGACCAATCTGCAGGCGAGAAGACTTTAAATCGGCAATCGAAGGATATTGACATCGAAGGATAAACATCTTTCCCAGCCGCAACGGCGAAAGAAAAATAGGTTACGGACAAGTGACCGAAAGGCGGGAAAATTCCCAATCGGAAATCGGAAGGGTAACCACATCGGAAGCCAAATGACTTTCCCAGCCGCAACGGCGGAAGAGAAAAACTACGGGTCCGCGACGAAAAGGGTCAATACGCATCGGCAGTCGGAGCTCTTTATGCTTCGGATGCTAAACTGCTTTGGGAGCCACAACGGTGGAAGGGAAAAGGACAAAAGCAGCCGATTTAACATAGTGTGACGCCCGATTTAACAGAAAAATAAGTGTTTTGTTGGAGACATTTACCATCATACTCACTCTTTCGGTCAAATTGGCCTATTTAAACCACTATCCTAAGTTTAATTGACATCAATGGAGCATTAATTACCATCATCCCAGTCACTCCCACAACTACCTACAGCCAAGGAGTCTAACTTAGCCTTCTCCTATAGTCAAGGAGGCTAACTGGAGCACTCCAGGAGTGATCTGTGTGACACTAATGCACCTAATTGCTAACTGGTGGTTACTTTCAGTTCAACAAGTCAGTTACAGTCAGTTAAGGCACCTCCATTCATTAAATATTTTATTTAATGATTATTTAATGATTATTTATTATTATTTAATGAACTGGAGTTAACAAGGCGCCTCCACCAACTTTTGATGGTCATTTTAGCTTCAGTTAACCTCATCAAGGTTCATTGGAGTCATGCAGTACTAGCACTTGATGGTTGGTTTGCTATGACATGTGTTTGATCTCCTTCAGTTGAGATTAAGTCATTTATTGCACTCCAACTTCAGTTAGGATTTGGTGAGTCAATTAGGGTTTTGGTCAAGTGGTTAATTGAGTGAGATTGCATGGCAAAGAGTCAGTTAAGCTAGACTCACTCATTGAATTCGAATTCTTCATGGAGTTAATCCATTGCTCTGCATGGATATTGTAACCATTTTATTGTTTATAAAATATACAGAGAGGAAACCTATTCTGGTTCTAGTTATTTCCAATTCATGAGTATTTGTTAATAATTCTTTGATGATTTTGATTCCTAGTTCCTAGATCATGTGCAAGAATTAATATGGTATCAGAGCTTACGGTGGAACGAAGAACAATCTCTCAAGAACAAGATTTTTGACAGATTTCTCCATGAGAAGTGAGCAATAGCTCAAAATTCCAGCACTGCACCAAAAGCCAAGGCTTACCACTCAATATCCCAAGTAAAGAACTTGTTGATCAAGCTTGCTTGATTGACTATGTTGGGTGTGATGAAAGCCTAGAATGTGCAGGTTGTCCGACCTTATTTTGCCCTTTCTATTTTGATTTTCAGGTTTCTACATGTGAAGCATTCGCTACAGGATATCCAGATGGCCTACTCAGTACCTCTGTTGACTCCATACAATTTCCACACATGGAAAAGAAAAATGGAGCTTCAACTATATTCCAAAGGACTCTTTACAATCACCATGGACACGGAAGTTGAGCCTAGAACAACCATAGAAAAATCAAGATTCTTGAACAAAAAGGATGAAGCCTTCGGTTTCTTGTGCCTCTCTATTTCCGAGGACCTCCTCTTCCATCTTACGGATCTGAAGACACCGAAACAAATATGGGACAAATTGGAATCTCTGTATGGAAAGCATGATGACATGAGATTTTATCAACTCGAAAATGAACTCATGTCTCTCCAACCTTCCAATTTCGAGACTCTGAATGATCTCTTTACAAAGTTCAAGCATACTGTTTTTCTCTTGAAGCAATGCAAAGTGGAGAAGGAAGATGATCATCTCATCCTAGCCATCCTCTCCAAACTCGGGGCTGATTATTCAGTTTTTGTTTCTACATTCCGTGCGGGGAATCTCACAACTCCCGGATGGAAGATGCCTACACTCAATGCCTTCATTGAGTCCTTAACTAATGAACATGACAAGCTTGTCCAGATGGGGATCATCCGATCTTCCCGTGATAAATTCCTCCATGTATCGAGGCCCAAAGATACGAAGGGTAAAGGAAAGCAGCAGAAAAATCAGAAAACTAAATTTGATGCTCCAAAGCCTAGATTTGAAAATCAGCAGCATGATGAATCTTCCGGCTCAAGGAAGAACAAAGGTAAAGGGCACAATGGGAAAGAAAGAGTCAGGTGTTCTTATTGCGGGAAGGGTTTTCACCTTGAACATGCCTGCATGAAGAAAAATCTTGATGAAGCAACCTCTCTCCTTGATAGGAATCACATCAATCTTCCGGAGAGATTTCGGAGGAGAGATCACCAAGATCGGGAACCACAGCATGAGAATGGTCATTCCCTCATGGCAAGCACTTCGAAGTCCAAATCACTGCTGATTGACAGTGGAGCTTAAAATCACATTATGGCTGAAAAAGACTCCTTTTCATCCTTGGAGACCAGCAAATCCATCCCCATCCACTTGGGAGATGACTCCACCATCATTACCAAAGGACAAGGTACTGTAAATCTAGAAAATGGTTTTTTTTCTAATGTTTTGTATGTACCATCTCTAGCAGAAAATATCCTTAGTGTCTATCAAATGACACATACAGGAATGCCTAAGAGGGTCTCTTTCAGCCCAAATGATGTGGATATAACAGAAATTGCATCCGGGAAACTCATTGCAAAAGGCCATGCAAATCATCATGCAAAAGCCTATGAGTTCTCTCACTTTGTTGCGGATGCAAAGCCCACCGCTTTGCTAACTCATGGAAATGAGGTTAGTAGGCTGTGGCATGAAAGGTTTGGCCATATTAATTTCAAATAATTTCAGCAATTACAGAAAAACTCCATGGTTGAAGGCCTTCCGGTCATCAAGGCAACCACGAGAGTCTGCAAGGGTTGTGTGATTGGAATACACCCTGAGCACAAGTTCGATCAGGGGAAGGCAAACCAATCTACAAGCATATTGGGGCTGATACATTCTGATATCAGTGGTCCAATGCCTATCACATCCATGAATGGATCAAGGTACCTCCTTACCTTTATTGATGATTTTTCAAGGTATGCATGGGTTTTCTTTCTCAAAAAGAAATCAGAAGTATGTGAGAAATTTTCTGAATTGAAGGCTTTGATCGAAAATGCCTCTGGGCTTAAGATCAATATCTTGAGATCTGATAATGGAGGGGAGTATGTCAGTAATGATTTTCTGTACATATGCTCACAAAGTGGTATTCAGCTCCAACATTCAATTCCATACACTCCCCAGCAGAACGGAGTAGCAGAAAGGAAGAACCGGTCTCTCAAAGAGATGACCACCTATATGTTGGAGTCAAAGAAGATTGCTGAAAATTTGTGGGCTGAAGCCATGCATGCTATAGCATACATTCATAACAGGGTGCCACATTCATCATATAAATAAAATACTCCTTTCTAAGCATACTTTGGACACAAGCCAGATGTGTCGAACCTACGGGTGTTTGGGTCCACTGCATGGGCCCGGATTCCGCTTGATAAAAGAAGGGCTTTGCAACCGCAGAGCATAGAATGTCTGTTTATTGGATATCCTAATGAATCTAAAGGATTCAAGCTACTGAATATCAATACCAAACAGATCATCATCGAGAGAAGTGTAAAGTTCGATGAGCCTCTTCAGGAGGTGGAACTAGTGGAGGAGAAAACTGCTGAAATTCCTTCCTATTCCACTGAATATTTGGATGATGAAATTGGGGATGATGACTCTGATTTGGATCCTCTAATTTCTGATATCAGTGTGCAGCAAACATAATATACTAAATCATAACCTGAAGTGCAAAATCATCTTCTTACATGGGCCCGACAAACACTCTCCTCCGCAGGAGACAACATTGGAAATCCGGATGATCCAAGGAGAACCCGGTCTGATTTCCAAAGAGAAGGTATTGCACTCTCTTGTTCTGATAATTTTCTGTCCAAAACATGCTATTTGATGATCAGTTCAGATCCAAAATCCTACTACCATGCTCGGAAGGATCCGAGATGGCAAGTTTCCATGGATGAAGAGATGACTTCTCTTCAGAAAAACACTACTTGGGAGCTAGTTCCTCTTCCTCTGGGAAGGAAATTGGTTCAATGCAAGTGGGTGTTTCAGACAAAGGTTGCTGCTGATGGAAGAACCTAAAAATATAAGGCAAGGCTGGTAGAAAAATGTTTCTCTCAGGTCCAAGGAGTGGACTACCATGAGACCTTTGCACCGGTTGCAAAAATGGACTCCATCCGCCTTGTTTTGGCTATTTCCGCATCCAAGCACTGGGAGGTGCATCACATGGATGTTAAGTCAACCTTTCTACATGGAGATATTCATGAGGAGATATACATGAATCAGCCTGAGGGCTACATCACTGATCCATCTTTGGTTTGCAAGCTAAAGAAGTCACTATATGGGATAAAACAGGCCCCAAGAGAGTGGTATTCCAAGATGGATGCCTTCCTTCTCTCGCAAAACTTTCAAAGATGTAGATCAGATCCAAATGTGTATTTACAGCAGAATGATGGTCATCTAATTATCATTGTTTTATATGTTGATGACTTACTGATCATAGGTAGCACAGTTGCCTCCATTTCAGCCATCAAAACTGCTCTCCACAATGCCTTTGAAATGAGTGATTTGGGGCTTCTAAAACAATTTTTGGGGCTCGAAATAGAGCAAAATTATGATGGGATTATAGTCACTCAATAAAAATACATTTCAGACCTATTAGTCAAGTTTAACATGGCTGAATGTAGGCCTGCACCATTCCCTTTCCTTTCAGGTATCAGCCTTGAAGAAAGAAAAAGCACACCTCCCATGGACTGCACTATCTATCGACAGCTGATTGGTAGCTTGTTGTACTTGACGCATTATAGGCCTGATATTTGTTATGCCATGAATTCTGTATCAAGATACATGCAGCAGCCTCATGATCTTCATTGGAAGGAATCCAAGAGGATCCTCCAGTACATTCAGGGAACCAGGACCTACGGCATTCACTATGCTGCAGATTCCGAGCTAGAGCTGGTTGGATACACAGATTCCGATTGGGCGGGTGATTCTATTGATCTAAAGTCAACTTATAGATATGTATTCATGTTTGGTGGTGGCCCTATTTGTTGGTCAAGTAAAAATCAGGCTGCCATAGCACTATCTTCGGCAGAGGCCGAGTATCGAGGAGCGGTGAATGCTTGCATCCAAGCAGTTTGGTTGCAAGGCATTATTTGAGAGTTTGATCTTGATAGTACTTTGTCCACTGTCCTCTTTTGTGACAACCAGAGTGCTATTAAGATATCCATGGATCCAGTTACCAGGCAGAGGACCAAACATGTATAGATTCACATGCACTACATCAGGGAGCTAGTGCATGACAGGACCATCATTCTACAATACTTCCCGACTGATGAGCAGATTGCAGACATCTTCACTAAGAGATTTTCAGAAAAGAAGTTCACTTGCCTCCGTTCACTGTTGGGGGTGAGTTCATCAGGGTGATCCAGACTACTTTCAGTGTTCAGCTTGAGGGGGGTTTTTTTCCCACTGGGTTTTCCGTCTTTTCCTCACTTAGTTTGTTTTGACCATTATTTCAGTTGCTTTATTGTACAGGGTGAATATGGCCTTTGTTGCCAGGGCCCTAGCATTTTATGCATCTATGTTTTCTAACTCTTCCTGAGTATAGCTTAAGGGGGGGTGTTGGAGACATTTACCATCATACTCACTCTTTCGGTCAAATTGTCCTAGTTAAACCACTATCCTAAGTTTAATTAACATCAGTGGAGCATTAATTACCATCATCCCAGTCACTCCCATGCCTACCTACAGTCAAGGAGGCTAACTTAGCCTTCTCCTACAGTCAAGGAGGCTAACTGGAGCACTCCAGGGGTGATCTGTGTGCATTAATGCACCTAATTGCTAACTGGTGGTTACTTTTAGTTCAACAAGTCAGTTACAGTCAGTTAAGGCGCCTCCATTCATTAAATATATTATTTTATGATTATTTATTATTATTTAGTGAACTGGAGTTAACAAGGTGCCTCCACCAACTTCTGATGGTCAGTTCAGCTTCAGTTAACCTCATCAGGGTTCATTGGAGTCATGCAGTACTAGCACTTGATGGTTGGTTTGCTATGACATGTGTTTGATCTCCTTCAGTTGAGATTAAGTCATTTATTGCACTCCAACTTCAGTTAGGCTTTGGTGAGTCAATTAGGGTTTTGGTCAAGTGGTTAACTGAGTGAGATTGCATGGCAAAGAGTTAGTTAAGCTAGACTCACTCATTGAATTCAAATTGTCCCTTAGGTATTCGAATTCTTCATGGAGTTAAGCCATTGCTCTGCATGGATATTGTAACCATTTTATTGTTTATAAAATATACAGAGAGGAAACCTATTCTGGTTCCAGTTATTTCCAATTCATGAGTATTTGTTAATAATTCTTTGATGATTTTGATTCCTAGTTCCTAGATCATGTGCAAGAATTAATATGTTTGGAAGCTTCTTTTTTTTAAACAGGAAATCAGCAAAGGTTTAAAACCAATTTTACTTCCGAAACCACGGACTCAAAGAACAAAAGATCTGATTTATCATTGGCTAGTAAACCAAACTCATGTCTGCTATCAATCACAAAATTCAAACATAGGCAACCCTTGAAACCGGCTGAAAATCAGTCTGCACAATCATTCGAAATTAAAACCCGACCAATAAGTTCCAGGATCCTACGATTTACGAACAACACTAAATCATGAGGAGGGGCCCAAAATTTTAAGAAATTTGGGGAGAATGGTTGCGGCTGCAACATAACCCAACCAGCTATGTTCACTGCAACTAAATTGAGAAGGGGCATGATTCCTAAGGATAAGGAAGGGAAATGATGAACCTTAAGCCATGGGGGAAAAGCCATGTGTCACCGTGTTTAATTGCTCACCTTCCCTTGTCTCATCCAACCACTACTTAATGTTTTGTTGAGTTGTTGAGGCAATTATTACTGGAAGTGGAGGGTGGCAGGACTGTCAGTCTTTGCCACATGCTCACTCCACCAGCCGCCTCTCCACCTTCATGTAGGTAAGGGAACCACCACTAAACCATTCTCTCTAGTTGGTTCAGTTCATTTTCTTACATGGAGAAGTTATGCTCTGTTCACCTTCCCACGTGTAGGGAGTTCATTTCATCCTCACGCAGAGTCGGACTAAGAGGGGGGTGCGATTCTTGTTTGGGGGTTTGTTCTCCTCTTCATCATGGATTGTTGGCATGAGGATTAGTTCTTCCTCTTGCTCATGCAGCAAGTCAGTGTCTTGACTCCACCATTGTCATACTGTGGGATGTGTCATGGTCTCTCACTGTGAGACGTTTTCTATGGTTTCCTGGGTAATATGCCTTCCTCCTATCCATGTTGAGGATTGTCTCCTGCATGCGCCCTGTGGTAGTTGTCCAGACATATCATTATTGATCGTGGACTATGGTTTCTCTTGTGGGCTCGTTGGTTGTTGTTTCCACATTTGTTGGTTGAGTCGTCGTTGCTATTTGGGTTACTGTAGTTTTTTGAGGAATCATTTTGGCCACGATAGAGCCAAGAATGATTCAGGTTTTGTTTCCCTAGTCCAAGCTGTGAAGAGCTTGTTTTGTTGCAGGAATGCAGGGATTGGTCTTCGGACTGCATAGGAGTGGTGATGAGGGCCTGATTTGCTTGACAAACCTGGTGCATTTGGGAACCACACAGACATAGCTAGTGGGATGGCTTTCTTCTCCATAACCCTTGAATAGCACTAGAAGGGAGATCAGGGCCTGAGGGACTGCGTTGTAGAGAAAGGACTGATTTCCTTATGTTGGGTGTGTGTGGGTGTTCTAGGAGTCAGCCTAGATCTAGTGTGGATGTCCTTAAATCTGCCATGAGTTCACTAGCTTAGCAGTTAGCCTTTTGGCCTGATAAACCCAACTTTGTTGGCTTGGCGGATCTGTTGTTCGCCTGATAAACCCAACTGTGTTAGCTTGGCTGAACTGTGTACCCTTGTGGTGTTGTCATCCTTGGCTATGTGTAAGCTTGTTAGTCCCTTATTCCTTGGGGAATCATGACCGGCTCGGGGGTGGCAGTGTTCCTGAAATATTAAGGAACACGCAGGCCTATGGTTGGGAGGAACATTGCAGCGACATAGTTGGTTACGGAACAAGTTCTTATTAAGATAAGTATTCTTACCTTATTTGTGTCTGCAATCATATTACCGTTGATGAATAATGATATACATGTTGAATACTGGTCTATATATGAATGAATGTTGATTGATAATGTTTTTCTTCCATTGTGTGTATAAATGATTATGCTTTGTAAAATGTTTTACGTTTTAAGTATCATGCTTCAGCACTATATGTATGTATGTTCATGTTCATGGGGCTAGATTCCTGGATGATTTGGTGTTTAGTCACATCCTCTTGCCCGGTCGAAGGGTCGGGGACATGACAGATACCATAGGGATCGCTCTCGGGATGAGTTTAAGAAGGCTAAACCTCCTACATTTTATGGTGAGGTAAAGACTAGACAAGAGGCTGAAGCTTGGCTTCTTGGGATAAAGAAGTACTTTCAAGTGCAGGATTATTCAGGAAACATGAAGGCAAGAGTTTCCATATTCAATCTGAATGGAAGAGCATCCATTTGGTGGAAACACTTCAAGCAAGTAAATAAGATCAGTGAAAAGAAACTTAAGCGGAAACAGTTCAAGAAGTATTTCAAGCAGAAATACCTCTCTGACAGGTATTAGGATGACAAGATTAAGGAGTTCCATGAGCTGATATTGGGATACCAGACCATGGACGAATATACAAATAAATTCTTGGAGTTGTTGAGGTATGCCTGGTACATCACAGATGAAAAAGTGAAGGTCTAGAGTTTTCTGAGTGGATTGCCTCAGTCTTACAAATACAGAATTGAGTTTTATGAACCTAGAACTCTTGAAGAAGCAATAAGGAAGGCTAAGTATTGCTATGAGCAAATCAAAGGTAAACCTGATTACCATAAGGCATGGAAGGACAAGAAGAATGAGAAGTTTGACCAAAGAAAGAAAGGTTTCAAACCTTCTAGATTCAGGAATTAGAAAAAGCATCCATCCCAAGCTGCGAGTAATCCAGTTGGAGTGACAGGTGGAAAGCCTAAAGATCCACAACAGAATAAAGGTCCACTCAAATGTTAAAAATGTGAAGGACCCCACTTGCGTAGATATTTTCCACTCGAGAATGAAAGTGCAAGACCAGCTTATAACATTCAAGAAGCAGAAATAGTGGGACAAGTAGCAAGGGCAGTCCCTAGGATTTATGCAGCGCTGCAGGACCACCAGGTAGATCACTAGTCAACTGTGGTTGAAGTTGTAGGTAAGATTGTTGAACAATCTATTTCTATTTTGATTGACCCTGGTTCTACTCACAGTTACATTACTCCTAGAGTAGTGGATATTTGTGCTTTTAAGAAAGTAAAGCATAGAAAATCTTGGTTAGTCCAGCTAGCCACTGGGACTAAGAGAAAGGTCAGTGAAGTGGTAGAGAAATTCCCATTGGTCATGAATGGATTGATCACTTGTGTAGATCTTAATGTTCTACCACTTGGTTCCTATGATGTCCTCATTGGAATGGACTGGTTAGAAGCCCACAAAGTGAAGTTTGACTGTTATAACAAGACTTTCGAATGCATGGATGAAGAAGGAAACCCAGTAGTTGTGAAAGGTATTCCAAAGGTAATTTCAGTAAGGCAAGTTTCAGCAATGCAGTTGAAGAAGTTATGTAGGAAAGGTTGCCAGTTGTATGCAGCTCATATTCTAGAACCAACAGGAGATGAAACTCCTAGGTTGGAGGACTATCAGGTTTTACAGGAATTCAAGGATGTGTTTCGTGATGAGATCTTATGACTTCCTCCAAAGAGGGACATTGATTTCACAATTGAAATTGTGCCAGGATCAGCACCAGTGTCCAAGACACCCTACAGGATGAGTACACCGGAGATGCTAGAATTGAAGATGCAACTGCAATAGTTGTTTGAAAAGAATTATATCCGACTGAGTGTGTCTCCTTGGGGAGCACCAGTTCTGTTTGTAAAGAAGAAATATGGTACACTCAGGTTATGTATTAATTACAGACAGTTGAACAAGGTTACTATGAAGAATAAATATCCTTCGCCTAGTATTGATGACCTCTTTGATCAAATGAGAGGAGCAAAGGTATTTTCCAAGATTGACTTGAGTTTTGGTTACCATCAGGTGAGAATCAAGGATGAAACCATTCATAAGACAGCTTTCATAACAAGGTATGGACATTATGAGTTTGTAGTGGTACCATTTGGCCTCACAAATGCACCAGCTACATTTATGTGCCTTATGAATAGTGTCTTCAGCAGGTATTTGGACAAGTTTGTTCTTGTTTTCCTTGATGACATTCTTGTTTATTCTAAGAATGAGAAAGAGCATGAAGAGCATTTGAGATTGAGATTGCAATTGCTCAAGGAGCATCAGTTGTATGCAAAACTGAGCAAGTGTGACTTCTATAGATATAGAATTCAGTATCTGGGTGACATTATCTCAAAGGAGGGTATATCTGTGGACCCTGAAAAGATTGAAGCCATTATGAATTGGCCTACTCCAAGAAATGTGACAGATGTAAGATCTTTTATGGGACTTGCAGGATACTACCGGAGGTTCATTGAGGGATTCTCCAAAGTTGCACATGCCATCACTTCTTTGCAAAAGAAGGGGATGAAGTTCGAATGGACATTAAGGTGTGAAGAAAGCTTCCAGCAGCTGAAGAATCTTCTCACCAGTGCACTAGTATTGAAAGTCACAGATCCAGAGAAAGATTTTGTGGTATGTACCAATGCATGCGGACAAGGGCTTGGAGGAGTCCTTATGCAAGACAACCACGTGATATGTTATGAGTCAAGAAAGATGAAGGAGCATGAGAAGAACTATGCCACTCATGATCTAGAGCTTGCAGCCATATTACATGCTCTCAAGATGTGGAGGCATTACTTGATGGGTAGAAGATTTGAGCTAAGGACGGACCATTATGGTATGAAGTATCTATTTGATCAGCCTACTCTGAACGCTAGGCAAGCAATATGGCTGAAGTTTTTATGTGAGTTTTATTTTGAAATCAAGCACATAAAGGGAAAAGAGAATAAGGTAGCTGATGCACACAGTAGGAAGGTGCAAGAAATGTAGGTGGCATCCCTTAGTATTTTCCAATCATATTTGAGGCAGTAGATTGTTAATTGTACTACCGGAGATGTATTGTATGAGATGGTAAAAGACAAATTGCAGCAGCAAATCCCTGAGAAGAGGTATGAGGGATATAAATTGGAAGAAGATGGACTTTTCTACTTATAAAGGCAGAATTTATATTCCAAATGTGGCATAGTTGAGGAGAGTTGTTATGGATGAAATCCATCAAGCTCCGTATTATGGTCACCCAGGATACCAGAAGACAATTGCTACAACCAGGAAGCAGTACTTTTGGCCAGGAATGAAGAAGGATATGGCTAGATACATTTCAAGGTGCATGAAATGTCAACAGGTAAAGGTTGAGCATCAACATCTAGCAGGCTTGTTATAGCCTTTGATAGTTTCAGAATGGAAATGGGAAGTTATTTCCATGGATTTTATTATAGGATTGGCAATGACTTGGAGACAACATGATTCCATCATGGTTGTGGTGGAAATTTTAACTAAGGCAGCACATTTTATACCGGTGAAGTCTACACAGAAGACTGATGACATTGCAAAGATATTCATGAAGGAGATTTTCAAATTGCATGGATTGTCGAAGGCAATAGTCTTTGACAGATATGTCAAGTTCACTTCCAATTTTTGGAAGGGTTGTTTTCAAACTTGGGTACAAACCTAAACTTTAGCACTACCTATAATCCTTAGACATATGGGTAGACAGAGAGAGTTAATTAGGTGCTTGAAGATATGCTTCGCATGTATGTGATGGACAAACCAACCAAGTGGGAAGATTACTTACACTTGGTAGAGTTTGCTTATAACAATGGAAAGCAAGAATCCTTGGGGATGAGTCCGTATGAAGCTTTGTATGGAATAAGGTGTAGGACACCAGTGACTTGGGATAATCCAATGAACAGGGTTGTGCTTGGACCAGAATTGCTCAAGGAAATGGAGGAAGAGGTTGTAAAGATCAGGCAGAATCTGAAAGCAGCACGAGACAGATAGAAAATCTATGCAGATAAGCATAGGGTGAATAGGGAGTTCAGTGTTGGGGATCATGTTTACCTTAGAGTGAGGGCAAAGAAGATTTCCTTGAATATTGGAAGTTATGCCAAGCTATCACCAAGATATTGTGGGTTGTTTGAAGTGCTTGAAAGAATAGGACCATTTGCATATAGAATTGCATTGCCTGCTAATACTAGAGCTCATAATGTTTTTGATGTTTCCTTGCTTAAGAAATATGTACATGATCCTAACCATGTGATAAATTGGGATGTGATTCAGGTGGAACCCGAGGGAGAGTTCCAAATCGAGCCAATGCGCATCCTCAATAGGAAGGTCATAATGCTCCAGATCCGAGCCATAGGGTAGGTAAAGGTGCAATGGGAGCACTATGGACCTGAAGAGGCTACATGGGAGCTGGAGGATGCCATGCAATTGGCACATACATTTTTGTTCAATTCTACGGAGCACTGAGGCGGTACCAGTGTAGCATTTTGTTCAAATTTTGTAAAGCACTGAGGATAGTGCTATTGAAAGGGGAGGGGAATGTAACACCCCAGTTTTGACCCCGATGCATTAAATATACATGATACATATATATTGTAAATAATCATGGTGTGGAGCTAAAGGCAAATGCCCCACCATCGATTTGGTTGTGTATGTTTTGGCGTTTGGAAATGGTGCCGATAGTATATCGAGATATATGGAACATATTAAGTTGTGGCATCATGTAACTATGCATTTTAATTAGAAGGACCCCAACCAGCTATGTCGATGCAACTATATTGAAAAGGGCATGATTTTCCTAAGGATAAGAGGGGGGATTGTTAAACCTTGAACCTATGGGGAAAAGCCATGTGTCAACCACCCAGTTAATACTTCTGTTGGTTAGTCGGGGGTAGTTATTGCAGGGGGTGGTGGGTGGCAGGTTTTCTCACTCGTACACTCCACCAGCTGGATCGTCCATTCATGTGGGGAAAATGAAAATAGTAGGGGATGCTTCCACTCTCCCACTCTCGCCAGTTTTTCTCACTCTCACGCAGAAGGTGTTTCGGTTCACCTTCTCACGCACAGGAGTATTTTTGGGGTTTCACTCACGTAGAGACGAAAAACGGAGGGTTGTCACCCATTATTTCCCTGGTGGAGGAGCCATTTTGCAATTTCTAATGGGTGTATGTTTCCTCACCAATGGTGGTATGTGTATGTTCTTCCTCATGTCTATGCAGAGAATCATTTTTCCTTTTATCCCATTATCAGACTATGTAATGATCCCACTATTTCATTGTGAGATTGGCTATTGCTCTTCTCCTGAGCTATGGTAGCTATGAGTACCTACGTTTTGTTGGTTGTGTTTTCCCTCACGCTTCGGAGCTGCTGTAGATTACCATTGAGTTGTTTTGGCCACGATAGGGCCAAGAATGACTCAGGGATTTGTTTTCCCCTATCAAAGCTGTAATTGCTGGTTTTGTTGCATGCATGCAGTGGTGGGTCTTCGGACTGTGTTGGAGTGGGGATGAGGGCTTGGTTTGCTTGAAAAACCTAGTGTGTTTGGGAACCACACAGATAGATCTAGAGGGCTGGCTTTCTTCTCCACAACCCCTGAATAGCACTAGAAGGGAGGTCAAGGCCTGAGGGACTGTGTAGCAAAGAAGTGATTGATTTCCTTCTGTTGGGTGTGTGTGGGTGTCCTATAAGTCAGGATAGTTCTGGTGTAGTTGTCCTTAGCTCTTGAATGGGCTCACCAGCTTAGAATTTATCCTTTCCCAGCTCCTGGATGGCCTGATAAACCCAACTGTGTTGGCTTGGATGATCTGTTGTCTGCCTGACAAACCCAACTATGTTGTCTTGGTATGTTTTGTTATCCTTGGCTATGTGTAAGCCTGCTAGTTCCTTATTCCTTGTGGGAATCATGCCCGGCTCGGGGATGGAAGCGTTATTGAGAGATTAAGGAGCACGCTGGCCTATGGCTGGGTGGAACGTTGTAGCGACCTAGCTAGTTGTGGGATAGTTCTTATAAGATAAGTATTCTTGACTATTATATTTTGCAATCATATTTACTGTTAATGAATTATGATGATGGACATGTTGAATACTGAATTGTATTTTTTGCTTCCGCTGAGTATATGTATGATTATGCATCTTAGTA
Source organism: Pseudotsuga menziesii (assembly GCA_001517045.1). Classification (NCBI taxonomy): domain Eukaryota; kingdom Viridiplantae; phylum Streptophyta; class Pinopsida; order Pinales; family Pinaceae; genus Pseudotsuga; species Pseudotsuga menziesii. Next base: position 188,095 of record LPNX011166585.1, read on the forward strand.
TGTTTGATGTTTTAAGCATTTTCCTTCAATGGGGCTAGTTGCCTAGATGTTTGGTGTATAGTAGCATCCTCTTCACTGGTCGGAGGGTCAGGGATGCTACAATATCTGGTGTGGTACGCAAGTTGTTTGGTCGTAATCAATCCTTGTGTATGTGTGTTCCCATGTTGGAGATTATAAGGTCACGGGGAACTTAATGTGAAACTAGGTAGTTCTCCTATTTTGGTAGAATGCAGGTTGACTGTAGAGAGGCATAATGCACTTGGTGTGCTCCTAGACAATTCTTTCATAGTGGTAGATGCAGGATAGATCCTGGCATGTTCCTATGTTGGTAGAATGTAGGTGGTCTGCATATGGGTTGTGCTTTATATGCTCTATATATGTTTTGTTTTGTTTTGTGCAGTACAAAGAGATGATCTCAATATGATGAGATGACAGTAGGAAACACAGGTTACTGTTGTGGCAATGTAAATAATGGTCATGGGTTGTACCTACGTGATGGATTCCTTGTAGATGTGATGAAGACTTGGATGAGGACTGGGCCTACAACCATCATGAAAAATGGTTGGCTCTATAGAAACTTCCTATGACGGGTAGACACGATAGATTGGACAAGATGAGGACAGCGGAAATAGTGACAATGATGACTCAATGACAATGACCAGATGTGTTGATGACTGTGGAGATAGAATACCTTCCTAGTTAAGAGGTAGTGTTGTTGTAATTTTAACTTCAGAAGATATTTTGATGTATATTACTATTGTATATTGTTGTACCCCCATTGGATATGTGTTTCCCTCCTTTTAGGATGTCATCATTGTGTATGGTCACTAAGGTAAACCCTCACTTGTAAGTCAAGGAAATAGTCCTGAGGTTAAATAAAGGAAAACGTATTTATGAGTATTCCTAGGGAGGTCAACCCCAAGAGGTTACATGGATGACCTAGTTAGTTGATTTAGTTACTTAATGGAAGAATATAAAAAGGAAGGAGACCTCCTCATTTGACACAAACTCATTCACTCTCTCATGTGTGCATTAGGAGAGAGGACAAATAGGAGGAAGAGAGAGAGCTGCAAAATACATATTGTTCTTGGGTTATTCATCTTGTGATCTTGTCTTTGTGACAGAACTATTCTAAGGAAGTTTGTGGGGTTTTCTCCTTTATGGTTTCCCCGATGAAAATATCTTTGCTTTGTGTATATTTTGTATATTTGATGTATTTATGTACTTGCTATTCTTTCAGATAAATATCCTAAGTGAATTAACTTAGAAAAACTAACAATGATAAGTGATCTATAAAGGTCCTATAATGAAAACAAATTGATAAGAAAACATTATGACACGTCAAGGAATGATCTGTACAAGTTATGTAGCATGATCAAGAATGTTTCATACTACCTATATACATAAAAATTAAGGTTGTATTAGAAAAAAAAATGTGTCCAATTGTGCTCCTATAGGGGTTTTCACAATCATCCATTTTTTTTAATAATACCATATGTGCCACTAGAAAAGGATTTCACCATCAGGAATCATTTTTTAAGTGGTTGTTGTAATAGCCCGGTTTTGACCACATGGTATTTTGATTGTACATGATGTATGTATTGTATTCGAGTCATGGAAATGCACTCAATGCCAAAGCCTTGCCATTGATTGATGTTTTGTGGATAGGTGATCAAGATTTATACCTATGGTTTTGGTGCTAAGTCAAGCATGACATGTTTTTGAACATCATGTAAATACACCATTTAATAAAAATACCACAACTAGCTATGGGGATGCAATGTGAAAGAGATGGGGGCATGATTTCACAAGGGATAGGGTGGGGAGTTATTCTAACCCCTAAGCCAATAGGTTGTGACCAGATGTCAATGGGGAAACCCATGGACCCTCAACTATTATTTTTTCCTCTGTCCTCGATCATTTGTTCCTTCCATAAGTTGGTTGAGGCATTTAATTCCTTAGGCAGAGCAAGGCATGGCAGTCTGGTTTCTTATCTAAGAAAACCTACAAGTTTGCAGTTTGGGAAGCCACATTCTTGCTTCTAAAGAAAGAAATCATGGGAATGTGTGCCCATTCCCCTCATCCATGAGTCGCATTGAACATTGGATCCACTCTACCATTTGTTTAAATCGTGATTTTCGTGAATCATGGTGGCAGAGTCGTGTTCTGTTCTATTTTCTTATTGTTGTTCATTCAAATATCGGTTAAGAAACTTGTGGTATTGATGAGTAACTGGGAAGTGTATATCACTCAATTTTATGAGAGTGTAGTCCTCTGTGGTCTCCCCAGTGCTGTTGTGTAGTGTTTCATTGTTCAGAACGGTTTGTTTTCACTTTCTAGAGTCACGAAAGTGTTGCTTCGCAATGCTTTCATGTGTGCAAGTGAACGTTGTTTCTGTCCATGTTATATCTTGGTATGCAAAGCTGTTTCTCTGTGTTACAGAGTGAATCCTATATTATTTTGTTTTCCCTATGGTTTTCTATGTTTTGCACCCTAGTTTCGGTCTGAAATGTATGCAATACTTAGGAGTGGAAGAGACATAGAATGTGCTTGATAAACATAGTGTGGAACCTCACAATAAGATAAAAGTGGATGGTGAATATCCTTTGCACATCCTGAAGAGCACTGGAAGGGAAGGTGTATCCCAAGGGAATGTGGAGCAGAGAAGGGGACACTTCCTTATGGTGGGTGTGTAGGGAATGTGGATGCCAAGACAGATAGATATTGTGAAGGTGTCCCTTAGCTCTGTGGATGAGCTCACTAGATTAGCAGTTATTCATGCCCACTGCCTTAGTAGCTTGATAAAACCAAGGGAGATTAGCTTGGCCTGGAAGCCTGTGAAACCCAATTGGATCTTGGCTTGGGTGAGCATCTTGTGAAACCCAACTGGTAGTTTCCTTGGTTGTGTCTTTTTGTTCTTTGGTCCATGTGTGTAATCCTTGGCTGGATAGCCTGTGAAACCCACTAGGAATGATGGCTTGCTTGAGTGCCTGATAAACCCATATGTGGCTTAGCTGGTCCTCATTATGGAATTTGGATTGATTGTGAATAGTATGATAAACACAACTGTATGTTGGCTTGGCTAAGTAAGCCTGATAAACCTAATGGTATGGTTGAGCTAGTGATATGGTAACATTCAGATTAAATACTTACTATCACGTCATTTATCGGTAAGTGACTCTTGGATTTTCAAAGATACCCACTCATTAAGTATTGGCGGATTTACCAATTAAATGGCCTACAATGATTGTATTTGCTCAATTAGGATTTTTGGAATATTATAAACCCACTCACAACTTAGGATAAAATAATTAATCAATTTTGATTATTTTCCTACCCACTAGCCTATATAGTTGGAATCCACTTGCACTACAAAGTCAACACTTTCCATGTATGCTCCAGGAATTATTTAATTCTAATTCTTGGTTGATCTTGACCACTTTATTGACTCCCAGAATTAGTAATTGTTCTTTCCTACCGAATTTTCCTTATCTGCTTTTATCCAGCTTTTCTATAAATAAGGTAAAGCTAGTTAACTAGGAAACTGCTATCTTTTGTTGGAAACCCATCCCCATTATTTTCTCCCCATATTCCTAGATTAGCAAGTATTTCCTTCACTTATCACCACTCACTCATGTTATTTCTAATTCATGAGGTTTTTGATAGATTAGGAAAGTGTTTTAGCCACCTATGGGGGTTATCATAATTAGTAAGTATGATTTATGAGCTAGAAATGAGTTGTCTTCCATCAAGTCTATTTTCCTATATAATAATGTATTAACTATGTAATAGTATCAATAATAATTCATTTATCATTCCTAATGTGTGTACATGATTATTCTTCTTTTCTCCTTATGCTAATTCTCTGCAATTCTTTGTGAGGTTAATTGTGTGCCTAGATCCTTAGTTAGTTTATGAAATTATTTACACCATCAAGGATTTAGAAGCTCTACATTGTATCAAATCTCTCCTACATTGTATAAGAGCTCAGGTTATCAAACCTCTACATCACATCAGATCTTTGAGAGCTCATTAATTAATCCTATTTCTTTATATTTGCAGGTTTATTTTGCAAGTACAACTTCAAATAGAGTTGAGGGTATCATTTCCTCTTATTTCTCCATTCACAAGATATTAAGAGTGGAAATTGAAGATGATTTCATCCCTAAAGAGACAAGGTCTCTATGAGATATATATTGGAGCTGGTGAAGAGTCTTATGAAGAGACAATTAACTGGTTGAATGATTGTGATAGAGCGTTTGGAGATATGTGTATGTCTATTTATCCAAGAATGAGCTACCTTATTGATTTTGTTGAATAACTGAAGGATCATTGGAAAATGTTGGATAGAGTTTAGGGAAAGAACAATTAGGACTCTTCTAGCTATTTGGAGGGTGACTCTAGCTCCTCAATGATTGCTCTCTCTCAAGATGTCTTGGCCTCTATAGTCTCTAATAAATTTGATCATGATGAAGAAGTTTGTCATAGAGTTCTTGTTGCTGCTACCTTCTTGGATTCAAATGATTTCTTCTTCAATCAAGAAGTAAATATTGAAGAGCCATATTATTTTGTATCTCTTGAAGTAGAAGATCTTGAATCATATTCTCGTGATATTGTTGATGAAAAAGAAGCGACTAATGGAGCTTCTATTGCTATTTATTATTCACTTACATATTTACATTTCTCTATGTCTTCTATCATGGATTCTGAGGTTCATATGCCAGACCCTTCACACTTTGTGCATACCTCTCTCCTTGATGGTGCCCAACTCAATCTCTTCCTTGATGCTTGATTAGCTAGATCAAGTACTATTAGTTTCTTTCCACTTACCATACTTGATCCCATGCACTTCTACAACCCCTCCTTTGTTCTTGGCATCAATCCTCAAAGCCTCCTTGAATATTTTGAACATCATTATCTTTCATCCTTACATACTTCTACCATAGAGGATTCTTTATCAGTTTATGCTCTAGAATATGATATATTTTCTTCTCATGAGTCTACTAACTTGCTTATATGTGATTTCTTTATTTATTTATATGTCATATTAACCCATGGAATCTTTGCATTCACACTCCTTGATCTTATGACCTCTCCTAGTTCCTACATGATCACTTGCGCATATCCTTTATGTGTAAATGAAGATGGAGCTATTATGCATTCGCTTGGATAGTTATTTCACCTATCAAGAGATGATTTCATATCTATTGGTTTGAAGTTCAAGTCATCTCATCATATTGGAGCTGATTAAAAATCTCAAGAACTTTCAATCTTGCTTACAAATCATTGGATCTCAGCTATTCTACATGGCCCTAGTATCCATCTTGTAGATGTTTAGGGTTTTTATCCAGGTGAGAAGATTTCTCTTCTTCCCAAGAAGAATATTCCTCCAAACATTAGCATTTAGTTTGGAGTGTTGATGTAATTGTAACTTCAGAATGTATTCACTTGTATATCTTATGTATTATACCCCAATGTTTATTCTGGGATGTGTTTGTAATGTAATTGAGTCATGTCATGCCCCGATGTTCCGATCGGGAGTTTCTATAATGTGAACAAGTCATGTCAATTCATTGTGGGTAACCCTCCTATTTGTCAAGGGTTAAAGTACCCGCAGTTGTGGGGACCTAGGGTTATTAGACTATCCTAGAGAAGTCAACCCTAGGTGAGTCATTGTAAGTCGGGGCAATAGTCCCCACCATTGTGTTAAGGATAACCCTCCTTGTTGATCAGAGGAGGCAAAGTCCCCACAAGTTGTGGGGCACTAGGGTTATTAGACACTCCTAGAGATGTCGACTCTAATAAGTAATTGTTAAGTGAGGTCGACATGTTGGAGTGGGTTTCAAGTGAATGAAAGAATATAAATAGAGAGTTAGCCTCTCTATTTATCACACACACACTCACTCATTGGGGCGCATGCATGAGAGAGGAGAAGCTCTCTCAGTGTGAGAGAGAGAACAAGTTGTGGAGATCATCTTTTTTTTTTTACTGCTGCCATTGGTGCTCATTCTATCTCTGAGGAATTTGTGGGGTTTTCTCCTTTATGGTTTCCCCGAGGAAAATTCTTTGTGTCTCTTGTCTCTTGTGTTTATTGTTGTGCATGTTATTCTCTCAGTTAAAGACCCTAAGATAATGCTAGCTTGAATAATAAAAATATAACATGGTATTAGAGCTAACCTGGGAAGAAGACATTGTGTAGCTGCAGAAGCTAGGGATTCTTACTTTTTGGGTCTCTCTCCACAATCCATCAGAAAAAGTATGTTAGGCTGACTCTCTATTGAAGGGTGCATCTTTCTGTCGAAGCAGAATTCGATTCCGGACATTTTCTATTTTTCGTGCGGGAAATTAGGGCTTCTTACAGAAGAGGAATCTTTGAGTGATCCCAGCATAGTATTTATCTCCTCATAAAAATCGAATTTTAGAGACCTAGGTCAAGATTTTTGGTTGGGTATAACTCTAGGAAAGTCAAACCCTAGTTTGACCCCGAGCTGGAAAAACCCTAAATACTAAAAATGACACGTTTTGGTGTATTCAATATATATTGGGATTAGAGATGGATCAGGAGATTAAACTTTCACAAGCCAAACATCAAATCCTTATTTAAACTGTCTCCAGAATTCAGCCTCAGATTCATTATATTCTGGGAGATATGATCCCTCCAAGTTAGGGTTCCAGCCTCTTCCAGGATTCATCTCTAAACAAGATACCTAGGGAGAATTGTTATATATTGGGATACAAAGGTCCAAATTAAATTTATAAACATGTTCTAGAAATTACACGGACTTTAATTTCTGTGGTCCGAATTTCAAACCCAGAAGATAAAACAGTGAAACTTGCAAGTCCGTACAACTTCGCTGTTATGAACAGTCCTGTAACAAGTCACCATGGGAAAATGATCATAAGTCCCAATTGGTGAAACCAATTCTAATAAAACCTATGGTGTTGGAACAAGGACATACAAGGATACCCTAGTACGCAATTTCCAACATAGAGGATCAGAAATTTCAGAGATATTGCAGAAACAGTAGCAGGAATTTCTGCAGAAGAAATTGGTAAACTAGGGCTTCCTGTTCCGAGAGCTTTCCTCCACTTTTTTCAGAAAAGGAGTACATTGGAAAGCTCAACTTGAAGAGATATATATTTATATCCAATCAGATCTAAAATATTCCAAATTTATAAAATTATGGTTTCTCTGATAAACCCTAGATCAACCAGCGCCAGAACTAGGACGGACACCTCAAATCGGTAATATCTAATCTTTTGCTATTTTCATTTGAGGTTCTCATTTCAAAGTGATCTATCACATGAGCTTGATGATAAGCTTGGTGAAGCTGACAAATTCCATGCATGGAAGTATATGATCTCTCCAAAGAAAATGAATTGGACACCTACATGAGTAGAGAGGTTCCAGTTCCAGAGGGAGATGAGGCTCAAAGCCTTACACAAGAAGAACTTGGTCAAGGCCAAGAAGATCATTGCTGATTCAATCACGGATCAACTTGTACCACAAGTTTCTTACCTAAAGACACTGAAGATGTTTGATTCCTCGACCAAGCTATTTGAAGGGAAGAACATAAATCAAAATATGACCTTAATAAACCAGTTGAAGAATGTGAAGATCCAAAATGTAGAGACCATACAGACATACTTTACAAGGGTCTCTCAAATCAAAGAACAACTTGTAGAAGTAGAAGAAGAAGAAGTGGAGAATGCAGAAGTGATGATAGCCACCTTGAATGGCCTCCCAGGATCATGGGATTCATTCATGCAAAGAATGTGTGCCAGAAGGAAGTGATTACTTTCAGCAGAGTCTTAGAAGAAGAAGAAGCTGAACTCATAATAAGAGAAGAGAAGATGGGAGCAACTGAAGATCAAGCTCTCACCATCCAAAGAAGATCCCTCAGAAAATGATGAATACAAAGAACTCAACTATTGAAGAACCTCTTATCTATCTTATCATTTGGATAAGAAACGATGCTATTATGAATGAAGAAGATGATGAAGCTGAAGGCTCAAGAAGGATTCCACCAACGAAACAAATAAAGATAACTATTCAATTGTCATTTCATGATATTGTTTTGTTATGCATTTGTTTATATTCAGTTTATGTATTATGCATGTTAGAATGTTTGCATTAATGACAGTATACTACTAATATTCATGTGATGGGTAAGTAGATCATGGTGCTATACAACTATCCATTGCTAATTATCTAGAATGAAACCTCTTTGCTGACATATTGGATTAGTGCACAAGCTAAATGTTGTCCTGGTAGAGATGGAAGGAATCTAGAAAGTTTCCATGAGATATGGATGAATGTTGTATTGGCTAAAGTAGTTGCATGATCATATATTTATGCATACAAATTTTTCATTGTGAATATACTTTATGAAATGTTTCTAACCATACAAATAATGCATTTGACTTGTAGGAAAGATCACATACATAATCGGCTACAAGCAAAGAAGGATGAGACTTGTTCCGAAGAACAAGTGATGACAGTGCAAGAGGAAGAATAATATGATGAATGTAGTGAAATCCTTGATGCAGAACGTTCTAGCCATGAAGAAATAACCAAGAGAAAAGGGAAGACCAGTTCAAGAAGAATGATTTCTAGGATGCAGTATCGATACATGAAGGGAAGCTCGTAGTTCCATCATGGAGTAGATGGAAACATCATGGGATATAAGGAAAGATTCGTAGCACGAGGAATAGAGTACAAAGAGACATTTGCAGCCACTAGAAATACACATGACAGGAAGAATCATGTGTGCAAATGAAAGAAGGCCTTGGACAAGCTTAGAAGACACCCATGGGATAACACATACATGAGGAGCTTAATGAAGATTTGAACCTTTGCTACAAGGTTGACAGAGGATGACAAGCTCATAGATGGGTGCGAGAAGAAGTTTTGAAAAAGTTCAAAATAGAGGATCTTAGTATCCAGTGATCCTAGATGGATACATAGAATGTTAGTACCAGAGGAAGCTACTTGTCTCTCTAGTACAAAATGTTTCAGTGCATAGAGTACGAAATAAAAAGGGAGTATGATGCTCTGCTTCAGAGGGAGTGACTACAGAAGATCCTGAGGTTCAACATGGTATGACAGGATGGATAGATTACTAATGACTCTAGGATTTATTGAGAGTAAAGTGGATTCCAACCTTTGCTTCAAGGGTTAAGGCGGAAGACTAGTGATGCTCCTGTCATGTGTCAATGCACTATTTTCTAGGCATGGAGGTGTGGCAGAATGCAGATGGAATATTCCTCGGACAAGGGAAGTATGCGGTAGAGATCCTGAAGAGGTTCAAGATGATGGACTGCAAGTCCATGACCACACCTATGGCATCGAACTTGAAGCTATTGAGTGTTCCTTCATCACAGTCGGTTGATGCCATGATGTATTGTCAAATGATTTACCTGACAAATACAAGACCATATATTTTCTTTGTTGTGAACACATTGAGACATGTTCACCTGATGGTTGCAAAGCATGCAGTGAGGTACTTGAAGGGTACAGTTGATTATCGGCTCAAGTATGAGGTGAATCAAAAGGTTATGAGGATTTGTATTGGGTAGGTAGTGGCATTGATAGGAAGATCACTTCGAGGTGCTACTTCGGTATGGGATCAAGTGTTATCTCTTGGTTTGGTAGGATGGAGTCTTGCATGGCGCTGAGTATAGCTGAGGAAAAATATGTTGCCACTTGCTATTTGGGAGGAAGTATGTTTCTTTTGAAAACTACTATTTGATTTGGTTGATCTAACTTGCATTTTTGCGTGATGCAAAGAGGAGCAGTGATCCAGATCGAGATCTCTCGAAAGAGGGATTTCTAACATAGCTGATGAGACAGGTTGTGTGAGCATAAATCCTGGTGAAGCTTGTATGTTTCTCAGATGTAAACGGTGTCTTAGGTTGTCCTCGGATGTAATCGGTCCTGGTGAAGATCGCATGTTATCCTTGGACGTAATCAGCCCTGATGTGATTCTATGCTAGAAATGGCAAAAGTGAAGTTTGAGTACTTCATGGAGAAGCTTGGTGTTCTCGAGATCGAGGTTCCATCCAAGGGGAAACGATGAGACCTAGATTCATTCTAACATGGTGAGAGCATTAGGTTCCTTCCATGGTCAGATGTAAGAGCTGAACCATTCTGTCATGGTGACAGGATTTGGTTCCTTCCATGTCAGATGTGAGTGTTGAGCCACTCTGATGTGACTATAGGATTGGTTCCTACATGATCAGATATAAGTGTTGAATCCCATTCTTGGAATGGAGGCACCTAGTCAGTTACCAGGAATACTCAGTCTGGGACTGAGGGCCATTCTGATATGACTATAGGATGTAGTCTTACGTGATCAGATGTGAGTGCATGGCCATTTTGATGTGATTGAGGGATGTGTTCCCACTTGATCAGATATAAGGGCTAATGCCATTCTCTGGGAGAATGGAGTCACCTGGTCAGTTACCAAGAATCCTCAGTCTGGGACTGAGAGCCCTTTCAATAGGATGTGTTTACACATGGTTGAATGTAAGTGCAGAGCCTTTCTGACAAGATGAGGTTGGATGTAAGTGCTGATCCATTCTGGCGCGACATGTTTACACATGGTCAAATGTGAGTGTTGTGCATTTCTGACAAGATGGGTTCAGATGTAAGTGTAGAGCCTTTCCAACAAGATGAGGTTGGATGTAAGTGCTGAGCCATTCTAGCGCGATGTGTTTACACATGGTCAGATGTGAGTGCTGGGCCTTTCTGACAAGATGAGGTCAAATGTGAGTGTTGGGCATGCCTTTCTGACAAGATGAGGTCAGATATAAGTGCTGAAGACCTACAACCAACATGAAAAAGGGCTGACTCTGCAGAACTTCCTGTAACAACAAGAATGAAGAGATAGCACCATTTGATTGAGATAGTGGAAGCATTAATGATGATGATGATTCACTGATGATCCAGCTTTGACGACGATCTAGATCAAGTGATGATCCGGAATTGATGATGATCCAGCAGTGACGATCTAGATCAAGTGATGATCCATACTTGATGATGATCCAGTAGTGACGATCCAGATCAAGTGATGATCCAGACTTGATGATGATCTAGCAGTGATGATCCAGATCAAGTGATGATCTAGACTTGATGATGATCCAACAGTGACGATCCAGATCAAGCGATGATCCAGACTTGATGATGATGCAGCAGTGATGATCCAGATCGAGTGATGATCTAGATCCAGTGATGATGATCCAGATCCAGATGAAGATGACTTGAACATGAAGATGACCTAAAGATGAATATGACTTGAAGAATACTTGTGCTAATAAATTGTGTCAAGAGAATACCTTCCTAGTTAAGAGGGAGTATTGATGTAATTGTAACTTCAGAATGTATTCACTTGTATATCTTATGTATTATACCCCAAGGTTTATTCCAGGATGTGTCTGTAATGTAATTGAGTCATGTCATGCCCTGATGTTCTAATCGGGAGTTTCTATAATGTGAACAAGTCATGTCAAGTCATTGTGGGTAACCCTCCTATTTTTCAAGGGTTAAAGTCCCCACAGTTGTGGGGCCCTAGGTTTATTAGACTATCCTAGAGAAGTTGACCCTAGGTAAGTCGATGTATGTCGGGGCAATAGTCAACACTATTGTGTTAAGGATAACCATCCTTGTTGGTCAAAGGAGGAAAAGTCCCCAGAAGTTGTGGGGCACTAGGGTTATTAGACACTCCTAGATATGTCGGCTCTAGTAAGTAATTGTTTAGTGAGGCTGACATGTTGGAGTCAGTTTCAAGTGAACGAAAGAATATAAATAGAGAGTGAGCCTCTCTATTTATCAGACACACACTCACTCATTGGGGTGCATGAGTGAGAGAGGAGAAGCTCTCTCAGTGTGAGATAGAGAACAAGCTATGGAGATCATCTTTTCTATTTTTACTGCTGCCATTGGTGCTCATTCTATCTCTAAGCAAGTTGAGGGGTTTTCTCCTTTATGGTTTTCCTGAGGAAAATTCTGTGTCTCTTGTCTCTTGTGTTTATTACAGTGCATGTTATTCTCTCAGTTAAAGATCCTAAGATAATGCTACCTTGAATGATAAAAATCTAACATGCTATCAGAGCTAACCTGAGAAGAAGACATTGTGCAACTACAGAATCTAGGGATTATTACTTTTTGGGTCTCTCTCCACAATCCATCAGAAAAATTATGCTAGGCTGACTCTCCATTGAAGGGCGCATCTTTCTATCGAAGCGAAATTCGATTTCGGACATTTTATGTTTTTTGGTGCGGGAAATTAGGGCTTCTTACAGAAGAGGAATTTTTGAGTGAGACGGGAATAGTATTTCTCTCCTCATCAAAATCAAATTTTAGAGACCTAGGTCAATATTTTTGGTTGGGTATAACTCTAGGAAAGTCAAACCCTAGTTTGACCCCAAGCTGGAAAAACCCTAAATACTAAAACTAAGGAATTTTTGTACTTTCGCTATATCTTGGGATTGGAAAAGAATCAGGAGATGAAACTTTCCCAGGCCGAATCTAAAATCCCTATTTACACTGTGTCCAAAATTAAGCCTCATATTCTCCATATTCTGGGAGATATGATCCCTCCAAATTAGGGTTCCAACCTCTTCCAGGATTCATCCCTAAATAGGACACCTGAGGAGAATTGTTCTATCTTGGCCTACAAAGGTCCAAATGAAATTGATGAAGATGTTAAAAAAATTGCATGGACTCTACTTTCTGTGGTCCAAATGTCAGACCTAGAAAATAAAACAGTGACATGTGGAAGTCCGTACAACTTTACTATTATGAACAGTCTTGTAACAAGTCACCTTGGGAAAATGATCATAAGTCCAAATTGGCGTACCCAATTCTGATTAAACCTATGGTGTTGGAACAGGAACATATGAGGCTACCTTAGTGCAAATTTTAAGACATAGAGGAGCCACAATTTAAGAGATATGGTAGAAACAGTAGCAGGAATTTCTGCAAAAGAAATTGGTAAACTAGGGCTTCCTGTTCCGGGAGCTTCCCTCCACTATTTTCAGAAAAGGATTACATTGGACAGCTCACCTTGAAGAGATCTATCTTTCTATCCAATTACATCTAAAAGATTCCAAGTTTTTAAAATTAGGTTTTCTCTGACAAACCCTAGATCAGCCAGCTCTGGAACCAGGACGGACACCTCAAATCGGTAAGATCTAATATTTTGTTATTTTCATTTGAGGTTCTCATTTCAAAGTGATCTATCACATCAGCTTGATGATAAGATTCATGAAGCTAAAAAATTCCAAGCATGGAAGTATATGTTCTCTCTGAAGAAATTGAATTGGACACCTACATGAGTAGAGAGTTTCCAGTTCGAGAGGGAGATGAGGCTCAAAGCCTTACACAAGAAGAACTTGGTCAAGGCCAAGAATATCATTGCTGATTCAATCACGGATCAACTTGTACCACAAGTGTCTTACCTAAAGACACTGAAGATTTTTTATTCCTTGACCAAGCTATTTGAAGGGAAGAACATAAATCAAAATATGACCTTAAGAAACCCGTTGAAGAATGTGAAGATCCAGAATGCAGAGACCATACAGTCATACTTTACAAGGGTCTCTCAAATCAAAGAACAAGTTGTAGCAATAGAAGAACAAGTGGAGAATGCAGAAGTGGTGATCGCCACCTTGAATGGCCTCCCAGGATCATGGGATTCATTCATGCAAAGAATGTGTGCCAGAAGGAAGTGATTACTTTCAGCAGACTCTTGGAAGAAGAAGAAGCTCAAATCATAATAAGAGAAGAGAATATGGGAGCAACTGAAGATCAAGCTCTCATTATCCAAAGAAGATCCCTCAAGAGATGAGGAATACGAAGAACTCAACTATTGAAGAACCTCTTATCCATCTTAGCATTTGGATAAGAAACGATGCTATTATGAATGAAGAAGATGATGAAGCTGAAGACTCAAGAAGGAGTCTACCCATGAAACAAATAAAGATAAGTATTCAACTGTCATTTCATGATATATTGTTTTGTTATGCATTTGTTTATATTCAGTTTATGTATTATGCATGTTAGAATGTTTGCATTAATGACAATATACTACTAATATTCATGTGATGGGTAAGTAGATCATGGTGCTATAAAACTATCCATTGCTACTTATCTAGAATTAAACCTCTTTGCTGACATATTGGATTAGTGCACAAGCTCAATGTTGTCCTGGTAGAGATGGAAGGCATCTAGAAAGTTGCCATGAGATATGGATGAATGTTTTATTGGATAAAGTAGTTGCATGATCATATATTTATGCATAAGAATTTTTCATTATGAATATACCTTATGAAATGTTTCTAACCATACAAATAATGCATTTAACTTGTAGGAAAGATCGCATACATAATCACCTATTGTTATAGCGGATTTCACCACTCTAGGTGAATCACACTTTGTATGGCCTTCCCCTGTCCCGCTACAGACTCCTTAGACCCTATGGACCACTTTTTGTCCTTTGATGTTTCCTTGATCATCCCTAAAAACATATGAAAAATTATATACGCGACTTTTAAACCTATAAGCGTGTATATACGTGGGTTTGACCACTAAAACCGCATACATCGGGATGTGTGCATAATCAAATCCTTTTGGAGTTTTCCTTGACATGGATTCGACTCATTTGACTCTTGGCCTTCCCTATGCCTTGAGATAACTCGGATTCGACCTTTCATTACCCCTTTGAAAAGCTATATAAGGAACCCCTTGGTACATTGAAGGCATAAGAGAGAATTGAGAGTAAAGAAACTATAGTCCATTGTTGCCGGAACTTATGCTTGAGTCTACATCCCTTTGTCCCTTGGAGCAGTAGTGTGTTCTTCCCAAGATTTCCTTTTGCTTGTGAGCTTGCTATCAAGAGATGGAGGATTGAAGTGGTGGAGGCCCAAGTGGGGGATTCAGTTTCTCCGGTTCGCAGACGTGCCGTCAGACGTTGTATCTTGTAATCTCTGGTTTATATTAATAGAAATATCTTTTCCTATCCAATAATGTGTGTTTGAATGAATATTTTATCCATGGGATTATGTCAAATGCTTGTACATTATTGATTATATATGCTAGAATAGATCTAACACCATGATATATAGAATGCTTGTATTGTTTACTTGTTTTTGAGGAAGTAACAGATCAATTCAAGCTGAAGATTGGAAAACTCAATGGGGATCTACTTCAACCGTCCAGAATAAGGTACGAGGTCTGATCCTTTAGTGTTAGACATTTAATTTCTATTGCATATTGGAAAGGATTGATTTCTGGAGTCAAGTTGTCTGTTGTGGTACCCCAAGCCATAGGAATTTCTCTCTGTAACACCTATAAGCAAAGAAGGATGAGAATTGTTCCGAAGATCAAGTGACGATAGTTCAAGAGGAAGAATAATATGACGAATGCAGTGACATCATTGATGCAGAACCTTCTAGCCATGAATAAGTAACCAAGAAGAAAGGGAAGACCATTTCAAGAAGAATGATGTCTAGGATGCAGTATTGATACATGAAGGGAAGTTCGTAGTTCAATCATGCAGTAGATGGAAACATCATAGGATACAAAGAAAGATTTGTAGTACGAGGCATAGACTACGAAGAGACATTTGCAGCCACTAGAAATACATGTGACAGGAATAATCATGTGTGCAAATGAAAGAAGGCCTTTTATGAGCTCAGAAGACACCCATGGGATAACACATACATGAGGAGCTTAATGAAGATATGAACCTTTGCTACAAGGTTGATAGAGGATGACAAGCTCACAGATGGGTGCGAGAAGAACTTTTGAAAAAGTTCAAAATAGAGGATCTTGGTATCTAGTGATCCTAGATGGATACATAGAATGTTAGTAGTAGAGGAAGCTACTTGTCACTCTGGTACATAATGTTTCAGTGCATAGAGTACAAAACACAGAGGGAGTATGATGCTCCGCTTCAGAGGGAGTGACTGCAGAAGATGCTGAGGTTCAACATGGTACGACAGGACGGATAGATTACTGATGACAATAGGGTTTACTAAGAGTAAAGTGTATTCCAACCTTTGCTTCAAGGTTGAAGGCAGAAGACGAGTGATGCTCCTGTTATGTGTCGATGCACTATTTTCTAGGCATGGAGGTGTGGTAGAATGCGGATGGAATCTTCCTTGGACAAGGAAAGTATGTAGTAGAGATCCTAAAGAGGTTCAAGATGATTGACTGTAAGGCCATGACCACACCTATGGCATTGAACCTGAAGCTATTGAGTGTTGCTTCATCAGATTCAGTTGATGCCACAATGTATTGTCAGATGTTTTACCTAAAAAATACGAGACCGGATATTTTCTTTGTTGTGAACACATTGAGACATGTTCACCTGATGGTTGCAAAGCATGAAGTGAGGTACTTGAATAGTGCAGTTTATTATGGGCTCAAGTATGAGGCAAATCAAAAGGTTATGGGGATTCGTATTGGGAAGGCATTGCAATTGATAGGAAGAGCACTTCGAGGTGATACTTCAGTATCGGATCAGGTGTGATCTCTTGGTTTGGCAAGATGAGTCCTGCATGGTGCTGAGTACAGCTGAGGAAAAATATGTTGCCACTTGCTATTTGGGAGGTAGTATGTTTCTTTTGAAAACTACTATTTGATTTGGTTGATCTGACTTGCATTTTTGTATGATGAAGAGAGGAGTAATGATCCAGATCGAGATCTCTCGAAAGTGGGATTTCTAGAATATCTGATGAGACAGGTTGTCTGAGCATAAATCCTTGCGAAGCTCGTAGGTTTCTCAGATGTAAACGGTCTTGTAGGTTGTCCTCAGATGTAATCAGTCCTGGAGAAGCTCGTAGGTTATCCTTGGACATAATCAACCCTGATGTGATTCTATCCTAGAAATGGCCAAAGTGAAGTTTGAGTACTTCAGGGAGAAGCTTGGTGTTCTCAAGATCGAGGTTCCATCCAAGGGGAAATGATGAGATCTAGAGCCATTCTGACATGGTGAGAGGATTAGGTTCCTTCCATGGTTAGATGTAAGGGCTAAGCCATTCTATCATGGTGAGAGGATTTGGTTCCTTCCATGTCAAATATAAGTGTTGAATGCCATTCTTGGAATGGAGGCACCAGGTCAGTTACCAGGAATACTCAGTCTGGAACTGAGGGCCATTCTGATATGACTGTAGGATGTAGTCTTACATGATCAGATGTGAGTGAATGGACATTCTGATATGATTGAGGGATGTGTTCCCACTTGATCAGATATAAGGGATGATGCCATTCTCTGGGAGAATGGAGGCACCTGGTCAGTTACCAGGAATCCTCAATCTAGGACTGAGAGCCCTTTCGATGCAATGTATTTACAAATGGTCGAATGTAAGTGCAGAGACTTTCTGACAAGATGAAGTCAAATGTAAGTGTTGAGCCATTCTGGTGCAATGTGTTTACACATGGTTAGATGTGAGTGCTGTGCCTTTCTGACAAGATGGGGTTGAATGTAAGTGAAGAGCCTTTTCAACAAGATGATGTCAGATGTAAGTGCTGAGCCATTCTAGCACGATGTGTTTACACATCGTCAGATGTGAGTGCTGGGCCTTTTTGACAAGATGAGGTTAGATTTGAGTGTTGGGCGTGCCTTTCTCACAAGATGAGGTCATATGTAAGAGTTGGGTGTGCCTTTCTGACTTAGGGTCAGATATAAGTGTTGAAGACCTACATGAAGGGTAGGCCTACAACCAGCATGAAGGAGGGCTGGCTCTGTAGAGCTTCTTGTGACGACAAGAATGAAGAGATAGCACCATTTGATTGAGATAGTAGAAGCAGTAATGATGATGATGATTCAGTGATGATACAGCTTTGACAATGATCTAGATCAAGTGATGATCCAGACTTGATGATGATCCAGCAGTGATGATCCAAATCAAGTGATGATCCAGACTTGATGATGATCTAGTAGTGACGATCCAGACTTGATGATGATCTAGCAGTGACGATCCAGATCAAGTGATGATCCAGCAGTGACGATCCAGATCAAGTGATGATCTAACCTTTATGATGATCTAACAGTGATGATCCATATCAAGTGATGATCTAGATCTGGTGATGATTATATAGATCCAGATGAAAATGACTTGAAGATGAAGATGACCTGAAGATGAATATGGCTTGAAGATGACGAGAACTCGATGATGAATCCAAATGATACAAAGAAGTAGACTTGTGCTGATAAATTGTGTCAAGAGAATACCTTCCTAGTTAAGAGGGAGTGTTGATGTAATTGTAACTTTGGAATGTGTTCACTTGTATATCTTATGTATTATACCCCAATGTTTATTTCGGGATGTGTTTGTAATGTAATTGAGTCATGTCATGCCCCGATGTTCCGATTGGGAGTTTCTATAATGTGAACAAGTCATGTCAAGTCATTATGGGTAACCCTCCTATTTGTCAAGGGTTAAATTCCCCGCAGTTGTGGGGCCCTAGGGTTATTAGACTATCCTAGAGAAGACCTCCCTAGGTGAGTCATTGTATGTCAAGGAAATAGTCCCCACCGTTGTGTTAAGGATAACCCTCCTTGTTGGTCGGAGGAGGCAAAGTCCTTACAAGTTGTGGGGCACTAGGGTTATTAGACACTCCTAGAAATGTTGGCTCTAGTAAGTAATTGTTAAGTGAGGCCGACATGTTGGAGTGGGTTTCAAGTGAACGAAAGAATATAAATAGACAATGAGCCTCTTTATTTATCACACACGCACTCACTCATTGGGGCGCATGAGTGAGAGAGGAGAAGCTCTGTTAGTGTGAGAGAGAGAACAAGTTGTGGAGATCATCTTTTCTATTTATACTGCAGCCATTGGTGCGCATTCTGACTTTGAGGAAGTTGCAGGGTTTTCTCCTTTATGGTTTCCCCAAGGAAAATACTTTGTGTCTCTTTTCTCTTGTGTTTATTGCTGTGCATTTTGTTCTCTCAGTTAAAGATCCTAAGATAATGCTAGCTTGAATGATAAAAATCTAACATGGTATCAGAGCTAACTTGAGAAGAATTCATTGTACAGCTACAGAAGCTAGGGATACTTACTTTTTGTGTATCTCTCCATAATCCATCAGCAAAAGTATGCTAGGATGACTCTCCATTGAAGGGCGCATCTTTATGTCGAAGCGGAATTTGATTCCAGACATTTTCAGTTTTTGGTGCGGGAAATTAGGGCTTCTTACATAAGAGGAATTTTCGAGTGAGCCTGGCATACTATTTATTTCCTCATAAAATTCAAATTTTAGAGACCTGGTTCAATATTTTTGGTTGGGTATAACTCCAGGAAAGTCAAACCCTAGTTTGACCCTGAGCTGGAAAAACCCTAAATACTAAAACTGATAAGTTTTGGTACTTTCGCTATATCTTGGGATTGGAGAAGGATAAGCAGCTAAAAATTTCACAAGCTGAAGCTAAAATATGTTTTTACACTGTATCCAAAATTCAGCCTCCGATTCGATATATTCTGGGAGATATGATCCCTCCACGTTAGGGTTCCATCCTCTTCCAGGATTCATCCCTAAACAGGACACCTGAGGAGAATTGCTCTATCTTGGGCTACAAACGTCCAAATGAAATTTATGAAAATTTTCCAGGAATTTCATGGACTGTACCTTTTGTGGTGAGAATTTCAGACCCAGAAGATAAAACAGGGACATGTGAAAGTCCGTACAACTTCGTTGTTCTGAACAGTCCTGTAACAGGTCACCTTGGTAAAATGATCATAAGTCTCAATTGGTGAAACCAATTCTGATGAAACCCATGGTGTTGGAACAGGGACATGTGAGGCTATCATAGTGAAAAATTTTATACATATAGGAGTAGTAATTTTGGAGATATTTTAGAAACAGCAGCAGGAATTTCTGCGGAAGAAATTGGTAAACTAGGGCTTCCTGTTCCGGGAGCTTTCCTCCACTGTTTTCAAAAAAGGAGTGCATTGGACAGCTCACCTTGAAGAGATATATCTCTCTATCTAATCAGATCTGAAATATTCCAAGTTTTTAAAATTATGGTTTCTCTGACAAACCCTAGATCAGCCAACTCTGGAACCAGGACGGACACCTCAAATTGGTAACATCTAATCTTTTGCTATTTTCATTTGAGGTTCTCATTTCAAATTGATCTATCACATCAGCTTGATGATAAGCTTGGTGAAGATAAAAAATTCCAAGCATGGAATAATATGATCTCTCTGAAGAAAATGAATTGGACACCTACATGAGTAGAGAGGTTCCAGTTCCAGAGGGAGATGAGGCTTAAAGCCTTACACAAGAAGAACTGTGTCAAGGCCAAGAAGATTATTGTTGATTCAATCACGGATCAAATTGTACCACAAGTGTCTTACCTAAAGACACTGAATATGTTTGATTCCCTGACCAAGCTATTTGAAGGGAAGAACATAAATCAGAATATGACCTTAATAAACCAGTTGAAGAATGTGAAGATCCAAAATCCAGAGACCATACAGTCATACTTTACAAGGGTCTCTCAAATCAAAGAACAACTTGTAGCAGTAGAAGAAGAAGTGGAGAATGCAGAAGTGGTGATGACCACCTTGAATGGCCTCCCAGGATCATGGGATTCATTCATGCAAATAATGTGTGCTAGAAGGAAGTGATTACTTTCAGCAGACTCTTGGAAGAAGAAGAAGCTCAACTCAAAATAAGAGAAGAGAAAATCTCACCATCCAAAGAAGATCACTCAAGAGATGAGGAATACAAAGAAATCAACTATTGAAGAACCTCTTATCCATCTTAGCATTTGGATAAGAAACGATGCTATTATGAATGAAGAAGATGATGAAGTTGAAGGCTCAAGAGGAGTCTACCCATCAAACAAATAAAGATAAGTATTCAATTTCCATTTCATGAAATTGTTTTGTTATGCATTTGTTTATATTCATTTTATGTATTATGCATGTTAGAGTGTTTGCATTAATGACAGTATACTACTAATATGCATGTGATTGGTAAGTAGCTCATGGTGCTATACAACTCTCCATTGCTACTTATCTAGAATGAAACCTCTTTTCTGACATATTGGATTAGTGCACAATATCAATGTTGTCCTGGTAGAGATGGAAGGCATCTAAAAAGTTTCCGTGAGATATGGATGAATGTTGTATCGACTAAAGTAGTTGCATGATAATATATTTATGCATAAGAAATTTCATTATGAATATACCTTATTAAATGTTTCTAACCATACAAATAATGCATTTAACTTGTAGGAAAGATCACATACAAAATCGCCTACAAGCAAAGAAGGATGAGACTTGTTCTGAAGAACAAGTGACGACAATTCAAGAGGAAGAATAATATGAAAAATGCAGCAACATCATTGATGTAGAACCTTCTAGCCATGAAGAAGTAACCAAGAAGAAAGGGAAGACCAGTTCAAGAAGAATGATGTCTAGGATGCAGTATCGATACATGAATGGAACTTCGTAGTTCTATCATGCAGTAGATGGAAACATCGTGGGATACAAGGAAATATTCGTAGCACGAGGCATAGACTACGAAGAGACATTTGCAACCACTAGAAATACACATGACAAGAAGAATCATGTGTAAAAATGAAAGAAGGCCTTGTATGAGCTCAAACGACACCCATGGGATAACACATACATGAGGAGCTTGATGAAGATCTGAACCTTTGCTACAAGGTTGATAGAAGATGACAAGCTCACAGATGGGTGCAAGAAGAACTTTTGAAAAGGTTCAAAATAGAGGATCTTGGTATCCAGTGATCCCAGATGGATACATAGAATGTTAGTACCAGAGGAAGCTACTTGTCACTTCGGTACAGAATCTTTCAATGCATAGAGTACGAAATGCAGAGGGAGTATGATGGTCCGCTTCAGAGGGAGTGACTGCAGAATATCCTGAGGTTCGACATGGTATGACAGGTTGGATAGATTACTAATGACTCTAGGATTTACTGAGAGTAAAGAGGATTCCAACCTTTGCTTCAAGGTTGAAGGCGGAAGACCAGTGATGCTCCTGTTATGTGTCGATGCACTATTTTCTAGGCATGGAGGTGTGGCACAATGCGGATGGAATATTCCTTGGACAAGGGAAGTATGTAGTAGAGATCCTGAAGAGGTTTGGGATGATGGACTGCAAGGCCATGACCACACCTATGGCATCGAACCTGAAGCTATTGATTGTTGCGTCATCAAAGTCGGTTGATGCCATGATGTATTGTCAGATGATTTACCTGACAAATACGAGACCCAATATTTGCTTTGTTGTGAACACATTGAGACATGTTCATCTGATGGTTGCAAAGCATGCAGTGAGATACCCTAAGGGTACAGTTGATTATGGGCTGAAGTATGAGGTGAATCAAAAGGTTATGAGGATTTGTATTGGGTAGGCAGTGCCATTTATAGGAAGAGCACTTCGAGGTGCTACTTTAGTATGGGATCAAGTGTGATCTCTTGGTTTGGCAGGATGGAGTCCTCCATGGCACTGAGTACAGCTGAGGCAAAAGATGTTGCCACTTGCTATTTGCGAGGTAGTATGTTTCTTCTTAAAACTACTATTTGATTTGGTTGATCTAACTTGCATTTTTGTATGATGCAGACAGGAGCAGTGATCCAGATCGATATCTCTCAAAAGAGGGATTTCTAGCATAATTGATGAGACAGGTTGTTTGAACATAAATCCTGGCGAAGCTCATAGGTTTCTCACATGTAAACGGTCTTGTAGGTTGTCCTCGGATGTAATCGGTCCTGGAAAATCTTGCAGGTTATCCTTGGACGTAATCAGCCCTGATGTGATTCTATGCTAGAAATGGCCAAAGTGAAATTTGAGTACTTCAAGGAGAAGCTTGGTGTTCTCGAGATCGAGGTTCCCTCCAAGGGGAAATGATGAGACCTAGAGCCATTCTGACATTGTGAGAGGATTAGGTTCCTTCCATGGTCAGATGTAAGGGCTAAGCCATTCTGTCATGGTGAGAGGATTTGGTTCCTTCCATGTCATATGTGAGTGTTGAGCCATTCTGATGTGACTATAGGATTGGTTCCTACATGATCAGATATAAGTGTTGAGTGCCATTCTTGGAATGGAGGCACCTGGTCAGTTACTATGAATACTCAGTCTGGGACCGAGGGCCATTCTGATATGACTGTAGGATGTAATCTTACATGATCAAATGTGAGTGCATGGCCATTCTGATGTGATTGAGGCATGTGCTCCCACTTGATCAGATATAAGGGCCGATTCCATTCTCTAGGAGAATGGAGGCACCTTGTCAGTTACCAGGAATCCCCAGTCTGGGATTGAGAGCCCTTTCGATGCGATGTGTTTACACATGGTTGAATGTAAGTGCAGAGCCTTTCTGACAAGATGAGGTCGGATGTAAGTGTTGAGCCATTTTGACACGATGTTTTTACACATGGTTAGATGTGAGTGCTGTGACTTTCTAACAAGATGGGTTCAGATGTAAGTGCAGAGCCTTTCCGACAAGATGAGGTCGGATGTAAGTGCTGACCCATTCTAGGGCGATGTGTTTACACATGGTCAGATGTGAGTGCTGGGCCTTTCTGACAAGATGAGGTTAGATGTGAGTGTTGGTCTTGCCTTTCTGACAAGATGTGGTCAAATGTAAGAGTTGGGCGGGCCTTTCTGACTTAGGTTCATATATAAGTGTTGAAGACCTACATGAAGGGTAGGCCTACAACCAGTATGAAAAAGGGCTGGCTCTATAGAACTTCCTGTGATGATAATAATGAAGAGATAGCACCATTTGATTGAGATAGCAGAAGTAGTAATGATTATGATGATTCATTGATGATCCAGATTTGATGATGATCTAGATCAAGTGATGATCTAGACTTGATGATGATCCAGCAATGACGATCCAGATCAAGTGATGATACAGACTTGATGATGATTCAGCAGTGATGATCCAGATCGAGTGATGATCTAGATCCAATGATGATGATCCAGATCCAAATGAAGATGACTTGAATATGAAGATGACCTGAAGATGAAGATGACTTGAAGATAACAAGAACTTGATGATAATTCCAGATGATACAGAGAAGAAGACTTGTGTTGATAAATTGTGTCAAGAGAATACCTTCCTAGTTAAGAGGGAGTGTTGATGTAATTGTAACTTCAGAATGTACTCACTTGTATATCTTATGTATTATACCCCAATGTTTATTCCAGGATGTGTTTGTAATGTAATTGATTCATGTTTATTCCCCATGTGGTTTTACCTCTTTCCGCATGTCTTTGGACAAGATAAAATGTAAAAGAGTGATGATATCATTTTTTATGGTTCCTATATGCATTTATATTTCTAATTATTTTAGATATATCATCATAAATTCAAACTTAAAGGGGGTTGTTGGAATATTATAAACAAACTCACAACATAGGATAAAATAATTAATCAATTTTGATTATTTTCCTACCCACTAGCCTAGATAGTTTGCATTCACTTGCACTAAAAAGCCAACACTTTCCATCTATATCCCAGAAATGCTTTAATTCTGATTCTGGGTTGATCTTGAACACTTTATTGACTCCCGGGATTAGTAACTACGCTTTCATGTATATTCTGCCTTATCTGCTTTATCTAGGTTTTTTGTTGATAAGGTAAAGCTAGTTAATTAGGAAATTGGTATCTTTTGTTTCTAACCCATCCTCCATTATTTTCTATCCATATTCGAGGATTAGCAAATATTTCCTTCACTTATCATCACTCACTCATGCTATTTCTAATTCATGAGGTCCTTGATAGATTAGGAAAGTGCTTTAGCCACGGATGGGGGTTTATCATAACTAGTAAGTATGATTTATGATCTAGAAATGAGTTGTTTCTATCAACTCTATTTTCCGATATAAGGACAGCCTGACAAACCCAACTAGAGGTTGGCTTGACTGTGTATGTTTGATCTAGTTATGTGTGAGTCTGTTGTTCCCTAGTTACTTGTGGAATCATGCCCAGCTCGAGGGTGGCAATGGTGTTGAGAGATTAAGGAACACACTGGCCTATGGTTGGGTGGAACGTTGTAGTGACATAGCTAGTTGCGAGACAACTTCATCATCAAGATAAGTATTCTCTATTATGATATTTGTACAATGTATTTTCTTATGAATTGTTATGTTCATGTTCAATTCTTATGGATGATTTAAGTAGAAGTTTACTTGTGAATATTTCTTGCATTTGCATCTATATTTGCCTTGTATGTTTCAATGCATTTTTTCCTAAGTCCATGAAGGCTGGAATCCTGATTACAGAGTCAGAATACATTTGATTTAGAATACATTTGATTTAGTGTTTCCACCCCTTGGAATCCGGCTAAGGAAGGCGGAAGGAAGAAACTAGAAAAAAGTAGTTGAAACAAGGTAGAAATGTTGTGTTTTTGCACTATGGGATCCACCTGTAGGAGGCAGAGGGCGAAAGCAAAAAAGTGCAAAAAAAATCTAAGAAAAAAGTTAACCTTCTGATTTTTGAAGTCCGAGGTCAAAAAGAAAAAGTTGAAAGTCTAGAAAAGGATAAGGCCAAAAGCTAAGTTTTCTTATTCCCAAGTTCCGCATTGGAGGGCAGAAGGGTGAGATGTGGAAGGTGGAACCATGGATAGATTTTATGTCGTTTGATAGTTTTCTGACTTCCAAGTTCCAAAGGTGGAAGGTGGAAGGGAGGAAGGAGGAAGGAAGAACCGTAGTTGAAGAACTCCATTGATTGTTATGTTTCTGAATTCCAAGTTCCGAAGGTGGAAAGCAGACGTGCAGAAGGCAGAAGGAATATCCGTGGATGAAGGACCTTGTTGCACATTATGTTTCTGATTTTCGAGTTCTAAGGTCGGAAAGGAAAAAAGCGGAAGCACATAACAGTGGAAGGCAGAAGAGCCATTAAGAATTTTTGATGCACATTAGATTTCTGATTCTTGAGTTCCGAGGTCGAAAGGGAAAAAAGAGGAAGCGTCGAAGGAAGAAGGCTGGAAATTCACTTCTTCGAGCTTTTGAATTTCCAATTCCTGATGTCCGAGCAGAAAGGCAGAAGGAGAAGTGCAGAAATGACAAATTCAGTGCAAAAGAGGTGTTTACTGTCCTAGAAGGGATCTGTGAAGGGTGTAATGACTATTACAGTGGTTTCTAAGCCTGAGAATGAAGGTTGAGTTTGTGTTAACATCCATGCCCTGTGTTTCGAAGGAGAACAAGGTTTCTTGAAGTAAAAATTTTAATTTATTTGCATTATGGCGTATGGGGACAACACATTGTGGTATCAGAGCTACTGCTTGCAGCACTAGGGCCTAAATGGGCCAAGTTGAACCATTAACATAACTGTTGGATACAACATTAGGCCTAGATGGGCCAGGTTACAGTAAGTAAATGGTTTTAATTCTGCAATTTCTATGCAGCTAAAAAATGATGTTGTTAACACGTTTTGTAGAGTCATAGTGTAAACTTAAAAGTGGGTTTTTCTCTTAGCCATGAGAACCGACTACAGGTATGATGCTCAGAATCCCTATGAGAATGAGGAAGATGCTATGGGAGAAAACGTCCGATTTGGAAATACTTATACAAATTCCAATGGAAAGATATTCCAAGAGACTCTGCCAGATATTGCATGCACCATGAGAATCCTGATCAAGGCTTAGGAATAGCAGCATCAACTGAATGCCGCCATGTTGTAGGGTTTGACAAACATTCAAAGGCGGATGAGCTCTAGGCGTCATACAGTAAAACCAAAAGGTATTAAAAGAAGTTCCAGAAGAAGAAATATATCTTATAGTGGATCATCCAACTCTAAAGGAACCACTAGGGGTTCAAGCTCTTCATCTCAGAAAGATAAGAGGAATAGGTTCTACAGGAACAAATCACATGATGAATTTAAGAAGGCAAGGCCACCTACCTTTAATGGTGAGATAAATATTGGTCAAGAAGTTGAATCTTGGCTTCTTGGGATGAAGAAATATTTCCAAGTCTAAGGATACTCAAGAAATATGAAGGCTAGGTTAGCCATCTTCAATCTGAATAGCATAGAATCTATATGGTGGGAGCACCTTAGGAAGGTAAAGAAGATCAATGGTAGAAATATCATGTGGAAATAGTTCAATAATTATTTCAAGTAGAGGTACCTCTCAGACACATATTATGATGACAAGATCAAAGAATTCCATGAGTTCATATTGCGACAACAAACCATGGAAGAGTATGCAAACAATTTCATGGAAATTTTGAGGTATGAAGATACATTAGAGATGACAAAGTGAAAATACAACATTTTCTGAGTGGGCTACCTCAAGCATATAGATATAGAATTTAATTTGATGAGCCTAGAAATCTAGAAGAGGATATCAGGAAGGATAAATATTGCTATGAGAAAAGAAAATGCAAACATGATTACCATAAGGCATGGAAAGATTAGAAGACTGAGAATTCTGACCGAAGGAATAAAGGTTTCAAACATTCTCACTTCAGAGTCAGCAGAGGCAACCATCACAAGCTGTGAATCTACCAGCTAGCATGATGGGGGGGAATCCAAGAGATCCATAATAGAACAAAGAACCTCTCCAATGTTGGAAATGTGGAGGACCCCACATGCATAATAAATGTCAACTTAAGAATGGGTATGTGAGGCAATCTCACAACATTCATGAAGCAAAAACAGTGGATCAAGTAGCAAGGACCGTCCCTAGAATTTACGCAGGGTTAAAGGACCGTCATGAAGATCATCAGTCAACGGTGGCTAAGATTGTAGGTAATATTGTTGAGCAATCTATTTCTGTTTTGACTAACCCTGGATCTACTCACAGTTATATTAATCCTAGAGTAGTTGAGATTTGTGCTTTTAAGAAGTTAAAGCATAAAAAATCATGGTTAGTTCAGCTAGCCATTGGGACTAAGAGAAAGGTCAATGAAGTGGTAGAAAAATTTCCATTGGTTATGGATGGATTGGTCACTTATGCATATCTGAATGTTCTACCACTTGGTTCCTATGATGTTCTCATTGAATGGATTCATTGGAAGCACATAGACTAATCTTGACTTTTATTGTAAGACTTTTGAGTACATATATGAAGAAGGAAACCCAAGAGTTATAAGAGGCATTCCCAAAGTAATATCTATTAGGAAGATTTCAACAATGCAGCTGAAGAAGTTCTATGAGAAAGGGTGTTAGTTGTATGCATCCCATGTGTTGGAGTTAGCAGAGAAAGAAACTCCTAGGTTGGAGTACTTTCATGTGTTGCAGGAATTTGTGGATGTTTTTGGTTATTAAATTCCATGGCTTCCTCCAAAGAGGGTCATTTATTTCACAATTGAACTTGTTCCTTGAGTAGCACCAATGTCCAAGACACCCTACAGGATGAGCACACCAGAAACGCTAGAGTTGAATATGCAGCTGCAAGAGTTGTTGGATAAAAAGTACATCAGTTCGAGTGTGTCTCCTTAGGGAGCACTCATTATGTTTGTGAAGAAGAAATATGGTACACTCAGGTTGTGTATTGATTATAGACATTTTAACAAAGTCACTATGAAGAATAAATATCCTTTAACTCGAATTGATGACCTCTTTGATCAAATGAGAGGAGCAAAGGTATTTTCCAAGATTAACTTGAGTTTTGGTTACCATCGGGTAAGAATCAAGGATGAAGGCATTCATAGGACATCCTTCATAACAAGGTATGGACATTATGAGTTTGTAGTGGTACCATTTGGTCTCACAAATGCACCAACTACATTTATGTGCTTTATAAATAGTTTCTTCGACACGTATTTGGACAAGTTTGTTCTTGTTTTCCTTGATGAAATTATTATTTATTCTAAGAATGAGGAAGAACATGAAGAAAATCTGAGATTGAAATTGCAATTTCTTAGAGAGCATAAGAAGTATGCCAAGTTGAGAAAATGTGACTTCTATAGAGATAGAATTCATTATTTGGGTCACATTATTTTAGATTAAGGAATATCGATGGACCCTAAAAATATTGAATCCATTATGAATTGGTCAACTCCAAGGAATGTGACAGATGTAAGGTCTTTTATGGGACTTGTTGGATACTACAGGACATTCATTGAAGGATTATCCAAGGTTGCTCATCCCATCACTTCTTTTCAAAAGAAGGGAATAAAATCTAAATGGACACCAAGGTGTCAAGAAAGCTTCCAAAAGTTGAAGAATCTTCTCACAAGCTCACCAGTTCTGAAGATTGCAGACCTAGAAAAGGATTTTGTGGTGTGTACTAATGCATGCGGTCAAGGACTTGGAGTAGTTATTATGCAAGAAAACCATGTGGTATGTTATGAGTAAATAAAGTTGAAGGTTCATGAGAATAAATATGCCACCCATGATCTAGAACTTGCATCCATAGTACATTCTCTCAAGATGTGGAGGCATTACTTAATGACAAGAAAATTTGAGTTAAGGAAAGACCATTGTGGTGTGAAATATTGGTTTGATCAACGAACTCTAAATGCTAGGCGAGATAGATGGTTGGAGTTTTTATGTGAGTTTGATTTTGAAATCAAACACATAAAAAGAAAAGAGAATAAAGTGGTTGATGCACTCAGAAGGAAGGTGGATGAAATGCATGTAGAATCTCTTAGTATTTTCCAATCGTATTTGAGGCAACAAATTGTTAATCATACTGCTAAAGATGAAATGTATGTGCAGGTAAAAGACAAATTGCAGTAGCAAAGTCTTGAGAAGAGGTACAAGGGATATAAGTTGGAAGAAGATGGACTTCTTACTTATAAAAACAGAATTTATATTCCAAGTGTAGAAGACTTGAGGAGAGTTGATATGGATGAGATCCATCAAGCTCCATATTATGGTCACCTGAGATATCAGAAGACAATTTATATAGCCAGAAAGCAGTATTTTTCGCCAAGAATGAAGAAGGACATCACTGAGTATATTTCAAGGTGCATGAAATGTCAGCAGGTGAAGGTTAAGCATCAACACCCAGCAGGATTGTTGTAGCCTTTTCCAGTTCCAAAATGGAAATGGGAAGTTATTTCCATGGGTTTTATTACAGGATTTCCAATGACTTTGAAACAACATGATTCTATCATGGTTGTGGTAGAAAAGTTGACAAAGGCAACCCATTTTACACTGGTTAAGTCCAAACATAAGAATGATGACATTGTAAAAATATTCATGAAGGAGATTTTCAGAATTCATGGGTTTCCTAAGCCAATAATTTATGACATAGATTCCAAGTTCACTTCAAATTTTTGGAAGGGGTTGTTTGCATATTTGGGTACAAATCTGAACTTCAGCACTATGTACCATCCTCAAACTTATGGTCAGACCGAGAGAGTGAATCAAGTGCTTGAATACATGCTTCACATGTATGTTATGGACAAACCAACTGTAACATACCTGACCCTCCAACCGGAAAAGAGGACACTACTATACGTCAAATCATTCAGGCATCTAACCCCATGAACATGAACATACATACATATAGTGCTGAAGCATGATACTTAAAACATAAAACATTTTAAGAAGCATAATCATTCATATACACAACGGAAGCCAAACATATCAATCAGCATTCATGCATATATAGATCATCATTTAACATGTATATCATCATTCATCAATGGTAAATATATAATTGCAGACACAAGTTAGGCAAGAGTACTTATCGTATAGAAAACTTGTTCCACAACCAGCTACGTCACTCCAACGTTTCACCCAACCATAGGCTCGCGTGCTCCTTAATCTCTCAGTAACGCTGCCACCCCCGAGTCGAGCATGATTCCCCAAGGAATAAGGAACTAATAGGCTTACACGTAGCCAAGGATAACAACACCACTAGGGTACATAGTTCAGCCAAGCCAACACAGTTGGGTTTATTAGGTGAACAACAGATCAGCCAAGCCAACACAGTTGGGTTTATCAGGCGAACAACAGATCAGCCAAGCCAACAAAGTTGGGTTTATCAGGCCATCCAGGAGGTGGGAAAGGATAATGCTAAGATGTTGAGCTCATTGGAGAGCTACAGACACCAACACTAGAACCAGCCTGGCTTCTAGAACACGCACACACACCCAACACAAGGAAATCAACCCTTTCTCTGCAACGCAGACCCTTAGACCCTGATCTCCCTTCCAGTGTTATTCAGGGGTTGTGGAGAAGAAAGCTAGCTCAGTAGCTCTGTCTATGTTGTTCTCAATCCACTAGGTTTATTAAGCACCTCAGGCCCTCATTCACCACTCCAATGCAGTTTGAGGACAAAACCACTACATGCAAGCAATCAAACAGCTATTCAAGATTTTATAGGGGGAAAACACAGTTGACCAGAATGTAGGAACTCACAGTATTCCTTCAAGCGATACCACCACAAAAAGGAAAAACACAGCCAAACAAATTGTGGCAAATGATAGCCCATGATCAACACTGAGCCCACAGCACAGAAATCTCACTACAGTCATTGGGAACACTTACACAGACTGGGAATGGAAAATACTAGACTTCCAAACTCTGCGTGAGAGACAAAACGCAACCCATGGAACTATGGATGCAATTACAGACACAATTTCAACGATGGGAAGAACAAAACATTAAGAAATCTACCAAATGGTGGAAAAAGAAACACTCTCTGCGTGATCAGAGGAGAGAAAACAATCCACCAACCCTCGAATTTGTGAGGCAGAGGAAGAACCAACATCCCCGCAGGCCAACAATCTGTGTGAAAAGGGGAAGGTGAACCCCCAACAATCAAAATGTGGAACCTTTAACTCAGTCCACGTGAAGAAATTGAACAACCACGATCGGGGTACTAGACAGGCCAACAAACACGTCGTGGAGAGAGAGTGAGTGGGCATGGGCATGGTGGTGGTTTTCCTACCAGCCAATCGTTGTCCCAACTAACAATGGAAATACTTAAGGGTGGTGGTGGCACATGGCTTTCCCCCATGACTCAATGTTCAACATTCCCCTTCCTTATCCTTTGGGATCATGCCCCTTCTCAATTTAGTTGCCGCAAACATAGCTGGTTGGGTTACTAAATTAAAATGCGTGTTTACATGATGCCACAATTAAATATATGCCGTATGTCCCAATATACCATCGGTGACCATTCCCAAAATAGAAACACAACATAACCAAATCGATGGTGGGGCCTTGGCCTTTACCTCCGCACCAAGATTAGTTACAATATGTGTATCATGTATTTTTAATGCAAGCGGGGTTAAAACTCAGGTATTACATTCCTCTCCCCCTTCAATAGCACTGTCCTCGGTGCTTTACAAAATTGAACAAAATGCTACACTAGTACTGCCTCAGTGTTTCGCAGAATTGAAAAAAAATGGATGTGCCAATCGCATGGCATCCTCTAGCTCCCACGTAGCTTCTTCAGGTCCCTAATGCTCCCATTGCACCATTACCTGACCTACGGCTTGGTTCCGAAGCATTGTGACCTTCCTTTCAAGGATGTGCATTGGCTTGATTTGGAACTCTCCCTTGGGTTCCACCTGAATCACATCCCAACTTATCACATGGTTAGGATCATGTACATATTTCTTAATCAAATAAACATGAAAAAAATTATGAGCTCTAGTACTAGCAGGAAATGCAAGTCTATACGCAACATGCCCTATTATTTCAAGCACTTCAAATGGCCCACAATATCTAAGTGACAGCTTGGCACAACTTCCAAGCTTCAAGGAAATTTTCTTTGCCTTCACTCTGAGGTAAACATGATCCCCAACACTAAACTCTCTATTCATCCTATGCTTATCTGCATAGCTTTTCTATCTGTCATGTGTTTCTTTCAGATTCTGCCTGATCTTTACAACCTCTTGCTCCATTTCCTTGAG
Organism: Pseudotsuga menziesii; assembly: GCA_001517045.1. Lineage (NCBI taxonomy): Eukaryota > Viridiplantae > Streptophyta > Pinopsida > Pinales > Pinaceae > Pseudotsuga > Pseudotsuga menziesii. The sequence goes on from LPNX011166585.1 coordinate 220,907, forward strand.
CAATTCTGGTCCAAGCACAACTCTGTTCATCGGGTTGTCCCAAGTCACTGGTGTCCTGCACCTTCTGCCATACAAAGCTTCATATGAACTCATCCCCAAGGTTTCCTACTATCCATTGTTGTAAGCAAACTCTACCAAGTGTAAGCAATCTTCCCACTTGGTTGGTTTGTCCATCACATACATGCAAAGCATATCTTCAAGCACCTGATTAACTCTTTATGTATGCCCATCTGTCTGAGGATGGTATGCAGTGCTGAAGTTTAACTTTGTACCCAAATATGCAAACAACCCCTTCCAAAAATTGGAAGTGAACTTGACATCTTTGTCAGAAAATATTGCCTTTGGCAATCCATGCAATTTGAAAATATCCTTCATGAAAATCTTTGCAATGTCATTAGTCTTATGCGTAGAATTCACTGGTATAAAATGTGTTGCCTTTGTCAACTTGTCTAATACAAACATGATGGAATCATGTTGTCTCCAAGTCATCGGCAATCCTGTAATAAAATCCATGGAAATAACTTCCCATTTTCATTCCGGAACTAGCAAAGGCTGCAACAAACCTGCTGGATGTTGATGCTCATCCTTTACCTGTTGACATTTCATGCACCTTGAAATGTATTCAGCCATGTCCTTTTTCATACCTGGCCAAAAGTACTACCTTCTAGCTGTAGCAATTGTCTTCTGATATCCTGGGTGACCAGAATACGGAGCTTGATGGATTTCATCCATAACAATTCTCCTCAAATATGCTACTTTCATAATATAAATTCTGCCTTTAAAAGTGAGAAGTCCATCTTCTTCCAATTTATATCCCTCATACCTCTTCTCAAGACTTTGCCGCTGCAATTTTTCTTTTACCTGCTCATACAATTCATCTCCGGCAACATGATTAACAATCTACTGCCTCAATTCTGATTGGCAAATACTAAGAGATCCCACATGCATTTCCTATACCTTCATGCTGAGTGCATCAGCCTTGTTCTCTTTTCCTTTTATGTGCTTGATTTCAAAATCAAACTCACATAGAAATTCCAGCCATCTCACTTGCCTATCATTCAGAGTAGGCTAATCAAACAAATACATTAGGCCACAGTGATCTGTCCTGAGTTCAAATCTTCTACCCATCAAGTAATGTATCCACATCTTGAGAGCATGTACTATGGATGCAAGCTCTAGTTCATGAGTGGCATAGTTCTTCTCATGCGCCTTCAACTTTCTCAACTCATAACATATCACATTGTTGTCCTGCATAAGGACTCCTCCAAGCCCTTGTCCACATGCATCGGTACATACCACAAAATATTTCTCTAGATCTGCAACCTTCAACACTGGTGCACTGGTGAGAAGATTCTCCAACCGCTGGAAGCTTTCTTCACACTTCAAAGTCTATTCAAACTTAATCCCCTTCTTTTGCAATGAAGTGATGGCATATGCAACCTTACATAATCCTTCAATGAATCTCCTGTAGTATCCTGCAAGTCCCATAAAATATCTTACACCTATCACATTTCTTGGAGTAGGCCAATTCATAATGGCTTCAATCTTTTCAGGGTCTACTGATATACCCTATTTTGAGATAATGTGACCCAAATACTGAATTCTATCCCTGTAGAAGTCACACTTGCTCAGCTTTGCATACAGCTGATGTTCCCTGAGAACTTGCACTGTCAATCTCAAATGCTCTTAATGTTCTTCCTCATTATTAGAATAAACAAGAATATCATCAAGGAAAACAAGAACAAACTTGTCCAAATACTTACTGAAGACACTATTCATAAGGCACATAAATGTAGCTGGTGCATTTGTGAGACCAAATGGTACCACTACAAACTCATAATGTCCATACCTTGTCCTGAAGGCTGTCTCATGAATGTCTTCATCCTTGATTCTCACCTGATGGTATCCAGACCTCAAGTCAATCTTGGAAAATACCTTTGCTCCTCTCATTTGATCAAAGAGGTAATCAATCCTCGGCAAATGATATTTATTCTTCACAGTGACTTTGTTGAACTGCCTGTAATCAATACATAACCTGAGTGTACCATCTTTCTTTTTCACAAACAGAACCGGTGCTCCCCAAGGAGACACACTCGGTCGGATATACTTCTTTTCCAACAACTCTTGCAGTGGCATCTTCAATTCTAGCATCTCCGGTGTACTCATCCTGTAGGGTGTCTTGGACACTGGTGCTGCTCCTGGCACAAGTTCAACGGTGAAATCAATGTCCCTCTATGGAGGAAGCCCTGGAATCTCATTAGGAAACACATCCTTGAATTCCTGTAACACCTGATAATCCTCCAAACTAGGAGTTTCATCTCCTGTTGGTTTCAGAATATGAGCTGCATACAATTGGCAACCCTTCCTACAGAACTTCTTCAACTGCATTGCTGAAACCTATCTTACTGAAATTACCTTTGGAAAGCCCTTCACAACTATTGGGTTTCCTTCTTCATATGTGCATTCAAAATTCTTGTTATAGCAGTCAAGCTTCACTCTGTGAGCTTTTAACCAATCCATTCCAATGAGAACATCATAGGAACCAAGCAGTAGAACATTCAGATCTACACAAGTGTTCAGTCCATTCATGAGCAATGGGCATTTCTCTACCATGTCACTAAATTTTCTCTTAGTCCCAGTGGCTAGCTGAACTAACCAAGATTTTCTATGCTTTACCTTCTTAAAAGCACAACTCTCCACTACCCTAGGAGTGATATAACTGTGAGTAGAACCAGGGTCAATAAAAATAGAAATAGATTGTTCAACAATATTACCTGTAACTTCAACCACAGTTGCCTGATGATCTTCCTGGCGGTCCTCCAGTGCTACATAAATTCTAGGGACTTCCCTTGCTACTTGACCCACTGTTTCTTCTCCCTGAATGTTATAAGCTGGCCTTGCACTTTCATTCTTGAGGGGACAATATCTGCGCAAGTGAGGCCCTTCACATTTCCAACATTTGAGTGGACCTTTATTCTATTGTGGCTCTTTAGGCTTTCCACCTGTCACTCCAACGGGATTATTCGCAACTTGGGATGGTTGCTTCTGCTAATTCCTGAATCTAGAAGGTTTGAAACCTTTCTTTCTTTGGTCAAACTTTTCATTCTTCTTGTCCTTCCATGCCTTATGGTAATCAGGTTTACCCTTGCTTTGTTCATAGAAATATTTATCCTTTCTTATTGCCTCTTCAAGAGTTATCGGCTCATAGAAATCAATTCTATCTTTGTAGGCTTGAGGAAATCCACTCAGAAACTGTTGTATCTTCACCTTTTCATCTCTGATGTACCATAAATACCTCAACAATTCCAAAAATTTATTTGCATATTCATCCATGGTCTGTTGTCCCAATCTCATCTCATGGAATTCCTTAATCTTATCATCATAATACCTGTCAGAGAGGTATTTCTGCCTAAAATACTTCTTGAACTGTTTCCACTTCAGTCTCCTTTCACTGATATTCTTTACCTGCTTGAAGTATTCCCACCAAATGGATGCCCGTCCATTCAAATTGAATATGGAAACTCGTTTCTTCATGTTTCCTGAATAATCCTGCACCTGAAAGTACTTCTTGATCCCAAGAATCCAAGCTTCAACTTCTTGTCTTGTCTTTATCTCACCATCAAATGTAGGAGGTTTAGCATTCCTAAATTCATCTCGAGAGAAATCCCTATGGTGCCTTCTTCTTTTCCTTTTATGAGAAGATGAACTTGTATCTCCACTGGATTCTTCAAAGTCAGATGATCCACTGGAAGTCCTTCTTCTTCTCCTAGTGCTACTCTTACTGCCTTTTGGTCTTGATGTACCTCGTCCAAAATCTATCTTTTTCTGTAAATATGTTAAACTCTACAATATGGCAGCATTCAACTAATGCTGCTCTTCCTAGGCTTTAACCAAGCTTCTCATGGTGGCTGCAACCTCGGACGGTGTCCTCTGGAATCTCCTTCCATTAGACTCTATGTCCTCATTTCCATTATGGACATTTTCTCCCATGGCATCTTCTGCTCACTCATAAGAATCCCGAGCATCATACCCATCATTGGTTCTCATGATTGAACCACCTCTTACTTTACCACACTGTTCTTTCTGGAGTACTGCTCTTGGAAATTATCTATAGTTCTGCAAATGTATTAGTAGCAAACTGTTAGATGCATACATTAATATAAATCAAACTACTTACCTTTTTCTTTTGGAAATTTCATAAAACAACAATTATGTTAAAATATAGAATTTTCCCTATTTCTTTTCAGCCCTGTGACCATTGATAATCTGCTGAAAATCTGCTAGAAGACAGTCGAAAACTACATGAAAAATCACTGAGAAATTCCTTCGAAAAACTCAAATTTCCTTAGGCCCTAATCAGACCTCATCCCAACTAATTCTCCGACATTGCGGTGGTTAAAACAACTATGCCTCCGATATGCATCGACAAAGAAATTGTCTGTTCATCGGTGGTTTGTTGTTTTATTCCTTTCCGACGTTCCAGTGGGTAAAAAGACTAAAATCCTGCTCTATATCGACAAGCAAACCATCTGTTTATCGGGTGCATAGTCATCTGATCAGCCGCAATGGAGGAAAAAGACCTTCCTACCATTTCTGTGGGCGAACTGGCTAAGGTTCCGATCGGTGATCCAATCATTAACAATTCTCCGATGCCTTTTTACCTCTCAAGTTGGGTCTCATTTCGGCTACTATTTTGACATTTTGGTGGCCAAACCACTAATTCCCCGCTGCACATCGGTAGTCTGTTGGCTTATTTCTCTCTGACTTTTCGGGTCCGGAGCGATCTAACCCTCTGAATCTGTAACCGCAATTTCGAGGTCTACCCATCGGTGGTTTCTTCAGCTAAGGTTCTCCGAGGTATCGGCAGTCGGACGTGTTGTTCGTCGAGCGCGCAGTCCTTTCAGCAGCCACAACGGTGGGTTTACAATCTTCCTTTTTCTTTCGATTAGTCTATTATCCCATGTCTTTATCAATGACCTGTTGGTCTATTATCATCCGCAGTATTGGTTCCACAATCACTTATCGTTCCAAAGACTAACCATGTTGCGTCGGTGGTCGGGTGTCCTACGCATTGGGCAGTTAGTCTCTTCTGCTTCCGCAACGATGGACTATGATCTCCTTAATTCTTCTGCAGTCGTAAATCTATCTGCGATTGAAACCCCTAGGAGCTACAGCATCGGCACTTGAATGCACTTTATTCTTTTTGATCTCTGCAAAGGCGGATCTTCAACAGACTTTATTTGGTGACCGCATCATCTGATCATCGACGATGTGATCAACTAACCATCACCGATGGCCAACGGTTCCATGACTTAGAAAAAAATTTGAAAATTTTTCTCTTTCGCTGATTCAGTTAACTGTCTGTCGGCGGGATCTTCCCTTATCTTCCGTCGATTCCATCGGCTCCATCTTCCCTTATACATTACCGCATCAACAAAAAACCACCTCGGCATCGGCAAGTGGAATCGGTAACCGTCAGAGGTTTAGTGGACTAGGCTTCCGCAATGGCGACACTTTGTTCCACTAATTCCTTCCACTGTGTCGCCAACTTTCACTGCATCGGCATCATGATCGGTTGTGCATCAGCAATGCGATCAACTAATCATCGTCGATCGCCAACAGTCCTGTCACTTCATCAAATTTTACAAAATTCCCCGGCGTCGGCGGTCACAGGCTCTATGCATCGAGAGCATAGTGATCTAGCCATCCGCAACGGCGGGTGCTCAATCAACTAGTTTCCACCGATGATTTCCACACTTAACAAAATTTTGAAACTTTCTTCTTCTGTCGGCGGTCAAAACCACTAGCACTGTCGCATCGACATTTTAGTCCCCACAGCAGCCGCAACGGCGGCAACCCATTCAACTAACTCTTGCCGATGTTCATCGTTGGTTTCCCCGTCTAACCATCGGCGGTGAGAACAACTATCTTCCACCGATCACCAATGGTCGGACTTAGGAAAATTTTCAAAGTTTTTCCAATTATCATCCATCAGATGGCCTTCCCACTATGCGCCCACTGCATCGGAATATCTTGTCACTAAGTCTTCCAATGGGCCGATAGTTCCAGCACTTAGAAATATTCCTGATTTTTCCTGCCACAATTGTTTTGATTACTGCTGGGCAGAAGGCAACCTGCTTCTGCTATCTGATCAGTCATGGCCCATTCAGGCCCATGCTACAACTAGAGCTCTGATACCACACTGTAACGTCCCCAAACCTCCGACCGGCGAAGAGGAAGCTACTATATGTCAAATCATCCGAGCATCTAACCCCATGAACATGAACATACATACATATAGTGCTGAAGCATGATACTTAAAACATAAAACATTTTACGAAGCATAATCATTCATATACACAACGGAAGCAAAACATATCAATCAGCATTCATGCATATATAGATCAGCATTTAACATGTATATCATTATTCATCAATGGTAAATATATAATTGCAAACACAAGTTAGGCAAGAGTACTTATCTTATAGAGAACTTGTTCCGCAACTAGCTACATCGCTGCAACGTTCCACCCAACCATAGGCCCGCATGCTCCTTAATCTCTCAGCAGCGCTACCACTCCTGAGCTAGGCATGATTCCCCAAGGAATAAGGAACTAACAGGCTTACACGTAGCCAAGGATAACAACACCACTAAGGTACATAGTTCAATGAAGCCAACACAGTTGGTTTTATCAAGCGAACAGTAGATCTGCCAAGCCAACAAAGTTGGGTTTATCAGGCCATCCAGGAGGTGGGAAAGGCTAATTCTAAGCCGGTGAGCTCATTGGAGAGCTACAGACACCGACACCAGAACTAGCCTGGATTCCAGAACACCCACACACATCCAACGCAAGGAAATCAGCCCTTTCTCTGCAACGTAGTCCCTCAGACCCTGATCTCCCTTCCAGTGCTATTAAGGGGTTGTGGAGAAGAAAGCCAACTCAGTAGCTTTGTCTGTGTGGTTCTCAATCCACTAGGTTTATCAAGCACCTCAGGCCCTAATTCACCACTCCAATGCAGGCCGAGGACAAAACCACTGCATGCAAGCAGTCAAACATCTATTCAAGCTTTTACAGGGGGAAAACACAGTTGACCAGAATGTAGGAACTCATAGCAGTCCTTCAAGCGATACCACCACAAAAAGGAAAAACACATCCAAACAAATTGTGGCAAATGATAACCCATGATCAACCCTGATCCCATAGCACAAAAATCTCACTGCAGTCGCTAGGAACACTTACACAGACCGAGAATGGGAAATACCAAACTTCCAAACTCTGCGTGAGAGACAAAATGAAACCCACAGAACTATGGATGCAATTACAGACACAATTTCAATGATGGGAAGAACAAAACATTAATAAATCTGCCAAATGGTGGAAAAATACACACTCTCTGTGTGATCAGAGGAGAGAAAACAATCCACCAGCCCTCGAATTCGTGAGGTAGAGGAAGAACCAACATCCCCACGGGTCAACAATCTGTGCGAAAAAGGGAAGGTGAACCCCCAACAATTGGAATGTGGAACCTTTAACTCAATCCACGTGAAGAAACTGAATAGCCACAATCAGGGTAGTGGATAGGCCAACAGACGCGTCGTGGAGAGAGAGTGAGCGGGTGTGGGCATGGTGGTGGTTTTCCTACCAGCCAATCGTTGTCCCAACTAACAATGGAAATACTTAAGGGTGGTGGTGACACATGGCTTTCCCCCATGACTCAATGTTCAACATTCCCCTTCCTTATCCTTTGGGATCATTCCCCTACTCAATTTAGTTTCCGTGAACATAGTTGGTTGGGTTACTAAATTAAAATGCATGTTTACATGATGCCACAATTAAATATATGCCGTATGTCTTGATATACCACCGGTTACCATTCCCAAAACATAAACACAACATAACCAAATCGATGGTGGGGCCTTGGCCTTTAGCTCCACACCAAGATTATTTACAATATGTGTATCATGTATTTTTAATGCAAGCGGAGTTAAAACCGGGGTATTACACCAACCAAGCGGGAAGATTATTTACACTTGGTAGAGTTTGCTTATAACAATGGACAGCAAACATCCTTGGGGATGAGTCCATATGAATATTTGTATTGAATAAGGTGTAGGAAACTAATGACATGGGATAATCCAGTGAACAGGATTGTGATTGGTCCAGAGTTTCTCAAGGAAATGGAGCGGGAGGTTGTAAAGATCAGGAAAAATAGGAAAGCATCCCAAGACAAATAGAAAAGATATGCAGACAAGCATAGAGTAAATAGGGAGTTCAGTTTTGGGGATCATGTTTACCTCAGAGTGAGGGCAAGGAAGAGATCCTTGAAGCTTGGAAGTTGTGCCAAGATGTCACCTAGATAATGTGGGTCATTTGAAGTTCTTGAAAGAGTAGGGCCAGTTGCATATAGACTTGCATTTCCTACAAGCACTAGAGCTCATAATTTTTTTCATGTTTCTTTTCTTAAGAAATATGTACATGACCCTAACCATGTGATGAATTGGGATGTGATCCATATGGAACTCGAGGGAGAGTTCCAAACCGAGCCAATGTGCATCCTCGACAGGAAGGTAACAATGCTCCGGAATCGAGCCATAGGAGAGGTAAAGGTGCAATGGGAGCACTATGGTCCTAAGGAGGCTACGTAGGAGCTCGAGGACGCCCTGTGATTGGCACATCCATTTTTCTTCAATTTCACAGAGCACTGGGGTAGTACCAGTGTAGCATTTTTATTCATTTTTCATGAGCACTGAGGATAATGTTGTTGTAGGGGGAGGGGATTGTAATACCCCGGTTTTGACCCCATGGTATTTTGATTGTACATGATGTATGTATTGTATTCAAATAATGGAAAGGAGCTCAAGGCCAAGGCCCTGCCATTGATTGATGTTTTGTGGATAGGTGATCAAGGTTGATACGTATGGTTTTGGTTCTAAGTCGAGAACAACATGTTTTTGAACATCATGTAAATACACCATTTAATAAAAATACCATAACTAGCTATGGGACTGCAACGTGAAAGATATGGGGGAATGATTTCACAAGGGATAGGGTGGGGAGTTAGTCAAACCACTAAGCCAATAGGGTGTGACCATATGTCAATGGAGAAACCCATGAACCCTCAGCTACCTTTTTGTCCTCTATCATCAATCATTCATTCCTTCCAGAAGTTGGTTGAGGCAGTTAATTCCTTGGGAAGGGAAAGGCATGACATTATGATTGCTTGTCTAAGAAATCCTGCAAGTATGTAGTCTGGGAAGCCACATTATTTCTTCTAAAGAAAGAAATTGTGGGAATTTGTGCTCATTACCCTCATCCCTGAGTCACATTGAACATTGGATCAATTCTACCATTCGATTAATTCACGATGTTCAAGAAGCTTGCCGGTAGAGCCGTGTTTTGTTATTTGTTGTTCATGATGGTCATTCAATCCCACTTGAGAAACTTGTGGTATTTCTTAGTAAATGGGCAGTTGAGATCACTCGATTTCATGAGAGAGTAGTCCTTCATGGTATCCCCAGTGCTGTTGTGTAGTGGTTCATTGTTCAAGATGATTTTTTTTCCCTCTCTAGAGTCGCGAAAGTGTTGTTGCATAGTGTTTTCTTGTGTGCAAGTGAACCCTATTTTTTTTTGTGTTACAACTTGGTATGCAAACTTATTTCTCTATGTTATAGAGTGAAGCATGTATTGATGTGTTTCCCCTGTGGTTTGTTGCATTGTGCACCCTATTTTGGGTCTGATTTGTATGCAAGAATTAGGAGTGGAAGAGACATAGAATGTGCTTAATAAACCTAGTGTGGAAACTCACAATAAGATAAGAGTGGCTGGTGAATCTTCTCTGCACATCCTGAAGAGAACTGGAAGGGAGGGTGTATCCTGAGGGAGTATGGAGCAAAGAAGGGGACACTTCCTTGTGTTGGGTGTGTAGGAAATGTGGATTCCAAGCCAGATAGATATTTTGAAGGTGTCCTCAGCTATGTGGCTGATCTCACTAGCTTAGTAGTTCTACTTGTCCAATGCCTTAGTAGCCTGATAAACCCAATGGAGATTGGCTTGGTTGGGCAGCCTGTGAAACCTAATTGGATCTTGGCTTGGCTGAGCAGCCTATGAAACCAAATGGTAGTTTTATTTGATGTGTCTTGTTGATATTTGGGCCATGTGTGTAATCCTTGGCTGGGCAACCTGTGAAACCCAATAAGAATAATGGCTTGGTTGAGTTCCTAATAAACCCATATGTGGCTTGGCTGGTCCTCATTATGGATTTTGGATTGACTATGAAAGGTCTGATAAACCCAACTGTATGTTGGCTTGGCTAAGTAATCCTGATAATCCTAGCAGTGTTTGACTTGTAAGCCTGCAGCCTGATAACCCAACTTGGTGTTGATTTGGCTAGACAGTCTGACAAACCCAACTAGAGGTTGGCTTGATTGTGTATGTTTAATCTGATTTTGTGTGAATTTGTTGTTCCCTAGTTCCTTGTGGAATCATTCCCAACTAGGGGTTGGAAATGGTGTTGAGAGACTAAGTAACACAATGGCCTATGGTTCGGTGGAACGTTGCAACGACATAGCTAGTTGCGAAACAACTTCATCATCAAGATAATTATTCTTTGTTATGTTATTTCTATAATGTATTTTCTTTTGAATTTTTATGTTCATGTTGAATTCTTATGGATGATTTAAGTAGAATTTTACTTGTGAATATTTCTTTCATTTGCATCTATATTTGTCTTACATGTTTCAATGCATTTTTCCTAAGTCCACGAAGGATGGAAGCCTGATTGCAGAGTCAAAATACCTCTTATTTAGTGTTTTCGCCCCTTGGAATCCTCCTAAGGAAGGAAAAAGGTGGAAACTAGAAAAGAGTAGTTGAAACAAGGTATAAATTTCATGTTTCCACACCCCAGGATCCACCTCCAAGAGGTGGTGGGCAGAAGCAAAAAAGTGCATAAAATTTCTAAGGAAAAATTTAACCTTCTGATTTCTAAAGTCCGAGGTTGGAAAATGGAATTCGGAAGTGCAAAAAAGGATAAGGTCAAAAGCTAAGTTTTTCGATTCCTGAGTTTCGCGCTGGAGGGAAGAAGGAGAAACCATGGATAGAGTTTCTATTGTTTGATAGTTTTCTAACTTTCGAGTTATGAAGGTGGAAGGGTGAAAGGCGGAAGGTGAAAGGAGGAACTTCGGTTGAAAAAATTCGTCGATCATTATGTTTCTGACTTCCGAGTTCCAAACGCAGAAAGAAGAAGCGTGGTAGGCGAAAGGAGAAACTGTGGATGAAGGACTATTTCAAGGAATTCTGCAACTGGTGTGGACACCGCTTGTTCCTCTACCCTATATGATATAAGTATAGAACAAAAAACCATAACAGCATATCCTTTCCCTAGATAATTAATTTACTGAACATAAGACCACTCTCATACCTCGGATCTGAATGCTTTTGTCCTTGTTCCAATGTTCTGCATGCAATATTTAGTACCTGCAAAGAAATATCAAAAAGAAACACAACAAGATGAGAGCAACATGATAAATTAACAATCTATGCTAGTGATCAAGGAATCTAACAATATTAAATTGATATTGACACAAATTAAGCATGGGAAAGGTGAACGCTTTTGTATTAATGAATAAATAAGGTAAAGATAAAACCAAATCCTTGATGTTTCCATATTTGTCTTCCACAATGGACTTACAATACTCATCACTCACAACGAGATCTTCACACAGAGACTCACTCAAACTTGCCTCTAAACCAGATCTTAGCCTAACAACATAAGGATGCTTTCCTTGGTATCCACTCACTCAATACATGAAGGCTTAATTTATAGGCCAAATGAGATGATATTGACTTAGTAAATGGATAGGAGATGATCCCAATAGGTGAGGAAGGTGAATGCCACCTCTTCCTAGCTAGTAGGAACCAACTCCATGGAGGCTTTGGTAAGGAAGCTTCTAGAATCTTCTTTTTTGTGTTTTAAGTCCTCCATCACTTTAGGCTTAAGGTGAAAAGGTGGCGGTGCTTATCGCTCATAGGGAAAGAGCACCAACAATGCTTAATGTCAACGGAAAAAATGCGTAGACACTATTTTTTCAACAAGACAGTGCACCGATGACGCTCTGTCATAACTGGGTAAAAGTGTCAGTCTTCCCAGGGATGGAAAAAAGTCACCATAGGAATATCTGACTAGGTTCTCTGAAGGGTAATCACGAAACAATGTATTTTTCAGGTGCAACAGAATTCCCCCCAAAGTATGAAGCTAGAAGGATGTGATAGGTAAAATAATTTTCTAGACATCAATCCGGTATTAGATGCAGTAAGAGATGATCTCACAACTAACATAAGACCAGTAACTAACTTATCTCACTCAATCATGTGTGTAGACTAATACACTACAGAATCATGAAGGTGATCATGTCATGGATACCAATAATGTAGTGTAGATCCATGATTAAATGACGTAGAGAGCGAAACATGGCTACGAGACATACAAAGTAGATCCATGTTATCTGAACCCAATACTAGACACAACCACCAAACATACAATTTGGATCCATTTCATGACTTCAAATAATCTCCATCGCAACTTGAGGATAGGAAATTATGTTGATGAATCCTAATTTCTTAGGGTATTCATTCCAATCCCCAACCAATACAATTCTAGCCATGTGAATAGATGTATTCATCTCGAACATGGTAGAAACTACTTGATTACTAATCATTGATGTATATTGTTAATAAGTGCAAGGGAAATCACCATTGATGTCAATGATTCCCAAGTTATCTCAGTACATTCTCCCAAGTTTGAATAGATGTCTTGAAGTCGAACACTTGATAGAATATTTCAATCAGAGGTCATTGATGAAACTTGTTGTTGAAAGCAAGGAAACCTGCCATGGAGGCATGCAAGATTCAAGGTACTTGATAGGTTTCTGAATCTAGTTCCTAGATGATGTGTTGAAGTCAATAGGAATAGACTCGTCGAAGGAGGGCTGTGATGTTTCTGAGTAATTGACATGAAAATGGAACAAAATTTGATTTTTAAGTGATGATACAACTGTGAAACTAATTCATACACGACCAATTTTGTAGGAAGGTAAAGTTACTGAAGAGTTGAATTTCGGAAGAGACATCCTTTAAACAATTTGAGGCATGACAAATGACTTGGAAGCATTGAATTGACGAAACAAAACCAGTTATAATGCAAGGAATATAACAATGAATTCTTTGAATTGACTCAAAGGAGTCAGGTGGCTCACAAAAGTTGATCACCTCGGAGACAAGCTGAATAGCCAACTGTTCAAAAATGCAAATGCAGACAGGTTCCATGTTCAAAGGTGGACTGTGAGCTACCATGAAAAAAAAATGAAAAAATATTCCCCTTTCCATTAATTTTCCCATGATGAAGGATGAGTGCCTCTTTTCATTTTTACGAGTTCAAAGAGGGTAAAAAATAATCATTTTAGCTCATCAAGTGATGTGTCCATTCTCACATGTTTTAGGAACCTAAGAAAGAAGGGGTTCATTCCTATAAAGGGTCATTTATAGTTTGGTTTTACGAGTCTGATGAAAGTGAACTCAGTATTGTTCATGTTTAGAGAGTCTGAACGAAGACACAAGAAGACTCCAAAAGGTTTCTTTTCGTAAATTTAGTTCCTAAGGCCTCAAAAAAAGTATAAAATAATGCCTCAAAGAAATATTCTGGCTTATATCAACTAGAGAATTCCTTTTTCGTAAATAGGCCTAATCGGTCCAAAAAAAGATATAATCTACCGTCGACTAGTCGATCGTTCTGATACTTTTACAAGCGTAACAATAACAAGTTCGCTTGGAAATATTTGTGTGTTTTTAAGGAGACTAAAAAGAGCTTAAATATAACTCTGTGACAAGTTCTTTTTTTCATAATCCAGTTTTTATGAGTCTAGAAAAGAAGCAAAAGTGGACTCGACACTCTTTTACTAGGTTTTTAATGAGCATGTGAAAAGTGTAAAAAACGCTCGGTGCTTTTTCATTTTTACCCCAAGTATGAAAAAGACAAAAATAACTTAAAACATAGCCATAAGCCTTATGAATTTTGACCTGAAAATATTGAAAACCATATTAGAATCAAATTCATTATAAAACTATAGGGAACCAATGATAAAACCCATAATATTAAAGTAATTTGATTTTAATAATAAAAATAAAATAAAAAAGGTCAAAATTACTATAAATAGGAACAAAATGGAAAAAGTTTTTACTATTTGGAGAGGGTGAAGTTGGTGAAAAAGGAGATAATATTCATTTGTTGATTCCAAGAGCTATAGCCTACCATTCCTCGATTTGTTTGGATAGGTAAGAGCCAAAACGTTTCCTTTCACATTTACGGTGGCATTTTTTGTTTTTGTTTTTTTTTTTGGGGGGGGGGGGGGGGGCGGATTGGGCATTTTCCCAACTAGAACCGAGTGCTCAGGAGGGTGCATTTTCCTCTGTCGGGCTAAGCATCAACATTTTGTTGCGCTGGTACATAGGCACTGAAGGCACTCTATCCATAGCCAACAAAGGCGCCTAGAAATGACACTTTGTTTTGTTAGGACATAGGCGCCGAAGGAGCTCTGTCCACAACCAGCAAAGGCATCAGGCACTTTGTCTGCATGGGGAAAAAATGTTGTGGCTAGGGAAAAACAAAAAACACCATCCTTAACCGTCAAATTTAAATTTTGTATGTTTCCTTCAACCTTGATGTGCGTCTAATGCATCTTTACAATGTTTTGGCATGCGCAAAACCACCCACATCATGATGATTTCGAAAGAACGTGAACATGAAATGGAGGACTTCCAAGCAATTAATGACCCACCCACTATGGCAGCTCTTCAGGACTGTGGGTTTCTTAATTATTTTAGAGTGTCTGGGATGAAGGCCTATATACGCCTTCTATAGTACATCATTGATATGTGGTACATGGCCAAGATAATTTTGTGGTTGGGACCCACACGTTGACCATTGATATAGATGACATATACTTCTTGACCAGGTTTTCTCATAGATGGATACAAGTGGTTCTGTCTAGCCCATGAGGTGGTGATTCTACATTATATGACCTGATCGACATGTATTGTTCGTTGGGGACACCTTCCCAAGTGGGAAAACTCCCTATCAAATGCTTAGTAGATCGACCTTTGAGGACAATGGTTTACAATATTGGGAAGTTCGTTCAGACCAGATCATCCCATTTGACCACTCAGGAACACATGTTATACTCCATATAGTGTATGGCACCCATAGTATTCAATTGATGCGAAGGTATGTTGGTCATCCTAAAGGACCAGTTAAACAAGTGCAGATGGGGACAATTTAAGCAGTTTGGCTATGGAGCTATGATAGTATCTTTCTTCCTAGATAGGGTACCTTATATGAGGCCCTAGGTAGCTATGATGAGGCTAGATGCAGAAGACCCGAGGATGCTCAGATGGGTACTCATCATGGCTCGTCATGGTGGTGGAGGTTCGAAGGTTGCATACGGATCAGTATTCTTCCTCTGGTTGTGAAACTCGTTACTGAAAAGGACTATGCTTATGAGGGGTAATAGTTTCATGAGGACCCATAACTTCCATTACCAAAGGGAGAGGAGTGGGACGATCGAGGTAAGAAAGATGCTATCAATCATTTTTTTAATTTTTCAATTTTTATTTGAGTTTTTATCTTGTAATGCTGAGATATATGAAAATGACTTGTGTAGACATTGGACCTTCTCATCTGGCTAGAGCATCACCTATTAAGAGGCAAGTAGCAGTCAAATATATGGTGATCCACCATACTGAGATGGATTTGGAGATCAGGGAGATTGAGGAGAACCTGCAGTGCTTTACTGTAGGGATCCTTGATATCTCTACTGATGACTTTCCTAGACAATACCAGCATCAGACCGCGGGAGTTTCAGGCCACTTCACTAGGCTACTCTGTAGAGTGGCTCATGTCATCATGTGCTATCATGAGAACCACCATGAGGATTAGTCCACGGAGGCTTTTTAGGTTTTGGCCCTTATATATGTGCCTTAAAACTATGACAGTTCTATACTTTGGGTGATCTGAAATATTGATGCTTCAACACATTTTGTATCTTAGCGTTACCTTTTTGTATATATATATGACAGACTTTATTTACATTTGTGTGTGCAAAATGTGATGTGTGAATGTATGCCTACTTATGAATTCAAATGCATGTTTTTATGTTATAATTAACTTAACTATGAGCAATATACCAATCTAGGACAAAATTTGCTAGGGAATCAGCCACAACATTTAAATTTCTAGGAATGTGTTGATACAAAACTTGCTCAAAATACCTTTCTAGGATCCTAACCATTCGGAATGTATGAAGGAAAAGGGGGTTTCGGATGGTGTAGACTCAGTTTAACTGCTGCACAACTAATTCCAAGTCTAGGTAAACCCTAATCTCTCTTACATCATTAGCTAGGGCTTCTGTCTGTTACCAACTTTTTTGTACCATAGTTGGGTTACCTGAGGAGCCGCCAATTGACAGACTTGTTCAAAGTCTGATTCCAGTGTATCAATTGATCTGTCTGCTTGTCTAGCCAATATTGGCTAGTCACTTTTTTATTTTTTGAATAATTTTGACCTTGGCCCCGCGGGGTTTGTAATAAAATGTGCTAGTAGGATATTTTTGAGTGGTTCGGTCTCCTGAGACGTAGAATCTCAAATAGGGTATTCCAGGGAGTTTTTTGCCCCTGACAATTATGCTTTGCCTTCAGCTGAGTATAATTGACGAGGTTTTCTCCCGCTTCTTCCAAAGCTGGAATGCCCGATGTTGAATTCTGGGCCTTGGGGGGTTATTAGAGCCCAACTGAGTGTTATAAGGCTACTAGAAATTATTTAGATAGTTTATGGTCATGTCCTAAGTCATCTGGACACATAAAAAAATTTCAAAAAAATCTTTTTCGAACAGTGAAAATTTATTTTTTAATTTTTTAATTTTTAATTACTTTTCCTGAGTTTTTTGGGTTAATTTTTCCATAAATTAAATGGAAAAAACCCGTTCGTGGTAAGTCAGTCATCAAGAATCTGAATTTAGTGATTGATGGCTATAACCTTAAGCCAAAAATCATTCTTGATTAGCCAGCTGGTTAGAACCAACTTTCAGATCAACAATCAGACACATAATGCCTTGTTTCTAAAAAAAAGTCAATTTTGAGTAAAGAAATGAATTTTTATTAAAAAAATGATTATTTTGGAGAAAAATAAAACTCTCCAAAATTAATCCAAATTCAGTAAAATAAAAGGCTAAATGACATCTCATGGAGCACTCATGATGATTGGAGTTATCATAACTCAGCTTCAGTCATCATTAAGAGAGCAATTAATTTATTATCTGTTATCAAACATGTCATCTCCAGCTAAAGATGAGATGGAGAGATCTCATTGGTCCGGTGATCTGATCGAGGTGAAGACTGAAGCTTACACCATTAGTAGGATTCCCAGACCTAACAAAGTAGGTTTCTAGACCTAGCAGGAAGCTTTCCCATGCAGCAGGGTGCCTCCTTCAGCAGCTCACGCCCCTCTCTCTCCTGAGGGTGCCTTCCACACATGTGGGCTCATCTGTGGGTGGATTTCAGTGTTTAGGGTTGGAGTGGGGGCACCTTGCTTGGGTGGAGGCCTCCCCTCACTCCCAGTTCTCCAATTTAGGTTTGGACCTTTGTTTGGTGGCCAGGCTAGTTAGGGTTTGAGGTTTGGTTTTAGGGTTTTAGGACTCTCTTATTGTATAAATAGAGTCTCTTTCATCTCTATCAGGGTGGATGATTGATGCAAAGAACCTGTGGTAAAATATTGTAATACGTGTTTCTCTTATGCAACCTATTTTGTAATAAAGAAAGGCTTTGGAGGCTCATGCTGTGTGGATCATGGGTGCATATGTTCCTGCTAATGAGGTGAAATTGTTCTAGTTTCTTTACTTTTGATAATGTGTGGGCATTAATACATGCTTTAGAGGGCTTCTATAAGCACGTAGGAATAGGTATTTGTAGCTTCAAGTTACCTGTTTATTTCATTTACTTTCAAAACCCTCAAAGAGCATTGTTTTATTCAGTTGTATTTCATGCTTTTGAGATTTGATTAGTAAATAATACATTTTTTAACCCCCATGCTGCCAAGTGTATAAGATTGTTTTGCAGATCACTTCATTGTACCAAGTAAGAGGCTAAGCTATGTTGCGTCTACTCTTCTTGGAGCAAAGCATATGTACCTAGCAGCTGCGATTGGGATCCAAAGTGATTTCAGGGATTCAAGATCCAAGTGATTCATCTTCTCCATTCACCCTAAAGTCAAATTTTCTCATTATTTTACTTTATGTTGCAAGTAGTATCTTGATCTATAAAGTAAATATTTGGCATCTACTTGCTTCCATTTCTAGATCTATGAAGTGTTCTTTCTCTTAGATCTAGTTGGTATTTGAAGCAACACAAGGTTCATATATTTTGCTCAAATGCTAAGTGTATTTTTGTAGTATATTCTATTGTTTAACCCATCATTTTGCAGGTAAATAGCTCGCTGGTTTTTTCTCTCTCCATGAGAGGTTAAGCGGGAAAACTTGCAAAAAAACTAAAGAATTAAGCTGCAAAAAACTTCCCATTGTCCCTCTTCTTAATCCCTTTTCTACCGGCTGCTTTGCTTTGTTTATTTTACCTCTTCTTCATTGCTTCCCTGTTAGTACCTTTTTTTACCATCCCTTTTTCTCTTTTTGGACAGCCCTAGTGTGCCCTAGCTTTCTTCCCCTTTTTGCCTCTTTTTTCCCTAGTTTTTGGGCTTCCTTTAACCTTGTTTTTGGCCATTTCGTATACTTTTTGTTCACTGTCATGTTTTGCCTTTTTTATGACAGCCACTTATTTCCTCTTTCGTTGCCCCGTTTCCTTCAATTTTGTTCATCCCTTAGCTTCTTAGTTGGCTGCCCTATTCTCCCCTTTCTTTGGTTTTGATTTTTGCTTAGTTTGTTTTCCTTCCTTCTCTCATCTTCTATTGTTTCGGCCCTCTTTCCTTTTGTTCTTTTTACTCACTCCAAACTTCTTCCCTTTTTCCCTTTTCACAAGTTTAATAAAATATCTCAAAAGTAAAAATACAAGGCACTCTCCTTTTTACAGGTTACAATATTTGTAGAGTTATTTTACCTTTATTTGAAAATTCCTTTCAAGGATCAGGTTCCTTAAGGCACATTGTATAAAGTTTAATAAAAGATCTTTGTTTGAGTGGGGTTTTTAAGTCCCCACTCTCTTCTTCCCCCATTTGGGGAGGCTTGTGTTGTGTGCATGCTTTGATCAGTGCTAGTTTTCATCATTCATTACATCTCATGCTTAGATCATTAATTGTTAATTCATCATTGCTAAGTTGATTATTCAGTTTAATTGTTTATCTTTCTAAGTTAATCAACTACTTAAATCTCTTGAATCTCACCATAAGGTGGATCAAGATTTTTCTCTATCGGAGAGTTTAAGCAACTAATATCATCTTGTGCTTGTTTAATCAATTAATAATTCATAAGTAAGACTCTTGAACTCGCAGAAACACAAGTCAAGAGCGCTCTCTATCATAGAGCACTTTAGATTTGCATAATCCCTGCATTAGCTTCATATAGATTAGCTAAGTCTCTTGAACCACGGTCATAAGACGAGGTCAAGAGCGCTCTCTGTCGGAGATTTTTAATTAATTAACTTAATAAAATTCGCAACTCACACCCCTTTAATTAATTAACCCCATTTCATCCTTGCCGGAGTATGCTCTGACCGATCTTAGATCGAAATACCCAGAAATGGCATTGGATCTCTAAACCCCACAAGAGGAACTTAACTAAAACTTTTCCCCATAACCAATGCACCGGCGTTGTTCAATAAATACTGAGGCATGTGGGCAAATTCCAAGTGTAGGTGCTGGGATACCCAATTTGGGCACTGGTAGTTAAGTTATTGAACACTTACCTTTGCACCAGATAGGTCTGTCATGTCTTCGAATGGAGCCACTGAAGGTATTACTAGTTAGGACATCTAGCTACCATAAGTGAAGATCACAAGTAAAAACTCTTAAAAATTACCAAGAGCACTTGCAAAACCTAACATTCACTAGCATCTTTTGGGATTCACATATTTACGCTCAAAGCATCTCTGATAAGTCGACTCCATAGGCACTGGTCCTATCTTTTACGCATTGTTGATAATCTGGGCCATTTGTCCATCGAATGTTTAATTATAAATCATATCTTTGAATGCTTTATCTATTCTGAATTTCTCAAATATTTTTCTATCTTTCAATTCCGGTGATAGCAATGTGGATTGCTTTGTCTTGTGCTCAATTCATCACATTAATCATCTTAAATCACAATAACTCCTAAACAACACCCATCTGCATTCGAAACATATAAAAATTAACTTAAACATTGAGCCATAGAAAACTCTTTGTTAGGGACTACCCCCCTTGGCTTCGTTAGGAGTTAGCCTAAACGGAGGAGCTAGGAGTAGGTAACAGTACCTAGCTCTGTGCTTTCCCCCAAGGTCACACCTCTCCCACTTTCTCAAGTGAGGAGACAGCTTTTGGAATATTTATGCTGCTGGTGTGCAATCGGCGGACAACACTGTCAACAACCCAATCACCACATGATACTCTGTGAGATCGTTGGTGGAGGGACCCAAACAAACACCCCCTGAACTCACCAGATCACCAGTAGGAGAGTACAGTACTCAAGTCACTGATGCAAGTTTCAATGTGTAACGATTATCACCATCCATGAAACCAGTAAACGTGGTCATATATCCATTAAACATAGGACTTACATAAGTAGGGTTGTAAAAAAAACATCTTATATCACACAAAAACCACACTTTTCAAAACAAGACACACAACACTCTATAAAAAGTATTTACAAAGTTGTGTTAGATAACCTAGGCATAGTATATTTTGAGGTAGATCCAGTTGCGAGGATTTCCCAAGGGTATCCCATCATAGTCCATTAAATCATATGCACCTTTTTCCAAAACACGACTGATAATGTAAGGCCCGTGACACATAGATTCTAGTTTTCCTTCCCCTTGGTTTATCATGTTTCTGGTCATAAGTCAAGACCAGATCTCCTTCATTAAACAAGTGGGCTTGAATAGATCTTTCATACTAGGATTTCATTCGTCGCTTGTGTGCCTCATTTTCTAAGGCATCATCACGATGAGTTTCATCATACTTATTCAAATACAGAAGTCATTCTTCTTCTATAGTGGTGTTAGGAAAAAGTTCCACAGTGAGCTTTAGAGAAGTAATTTCGCATTCTATAGGGAGAATCTCCTCTAGTCCATACACCAAAAGAAATGGTGTGAAACCAATGGAAGTTTTTACAGTAGTCCTATAGGCCCAAAGTGCAAAAAACAGTTGTAAGTGCCAATTAGACTTGGCCTGCCCTACCATCCATTGAAGCATAGTTTTTAAAAATTTATTAATCGCTTCAACCTAGCCATTGTCCTATGGGTAGTAAAGCATAGAGTTATCATGTCGAAACCCTAGCTTTGTACTCAGTTATGCTATCATCTTATTCTCGAAATATGACCCATGATCGGTCACAATTGCCCTAGGAATCCTGAATCTAGAAATGATATGGTTAAAAAGGAACAAAGCAGTTGTCTTTCCTTCTTCGACATATGTGGGCCTCAACCCATTTAGTAAATTAGTCCACATCTACAATAATGTAGCCATTCCCCCTAGCTAAGGTATGTCTACAATGCATGAAGTCTATGCCCCATTTTGAAAAAGGGCCAACTGCTATGACAGGATGGAGAGGAGATGGATGGGCGCGCTTATTAGATGTAAACAATTGGTAGGGTGGGAATATCTTGATAGTTTCAATACAATCTTTGAAAATCAAAGGCCAAAAATACCCTACGCGCAAGATCTTCTGGGTAGTAGCCAACCCAGAGAGGTGACCGCCAAAGGCTCCAGAGTGGCAATCATTCAAGATTATTTCATCTTCTTCATGGGTGAGACAATGTCGTAATATTGAATCAACACCTCAATGTTATAAGGTATCATTTAAAATGAGGTAATACTTGGCCTAGTGGCAGATGCGATGACGCTCATCGCGAGTGGCATTAGGCTGATATCGTTGAGTCTGGAGATATAGAATAAAATATCCATACCAAGGATCAGTCATGCTAATGAGGAACAAAAATTCATTAGGTAATGAATCAATGGGTTCTTTTTCCTCAATAACCCGGGGAAGGTCACACATAAGCTCAACAAAAAAATGTGACTTCTTGGAAGTAGTTTTAGCAAATTCCAACTTGAACTCCTGGGAAATGAAAATATAGCATGAGTATTTTCCCCCAAGTACTTGATGATTCAATAAATAGTACATGGGGTTAGAATATGCATAGACAGTAGTTGTACGGAGCAATATGTAATAACAGAACTTCTGGACCATGATGACCGTGGCCAGAGTGAGTTTCTCCACAAGCAAGTACCAGGTTTCATAATCTAAAAGAATCTTACTAGCATAGTAGATCACATGTTCTTGGTTGTGTTCATTAGTCTGAACTAGGACCATACCAATATTTGAAAGAGATGCAGCCACATACAAAGAATAATCCTTTGTACAATCGGGTGGTTGCAGCATAGGTGCATGAGTAAGAGAATGTTTGAGGTTGTTGAACGCATGCCTCTCCAAGTCCCCCAAAACAAAAGGAGTATCCTTTTTTAACAACCACATGAAACTATGTGTCTTTTCTGCATAGTTGCAGATGAAACAATGTAAAAAGTTTTCCTTCCCTTGCAGACTTTGGAGTTTTGTTACATTGGTGGGAGAGGGTAGAGCCAGGATGGCTTCAATATTCAAAGGGTCAATACGGATGTTGTCCTTGGACACGATGAAACCAAGAAATCAGCCAGTTTCAATGCAAAAAACACATTTATGTGGATTCAAACAAATGTTAAAATGGTGATATCTGAGAAAAATAGCTCTTAGATGATCAACGTGGTGATCCTGCTGCTTTGAATGAGCAAGAAAGTCATCAAGATAAGGTTCCACAATATGTTTGATATCGTGAAAAGCATATGACATGGAGCATTGAAATGTTGTGCCAGTATTTTTCAAACCAAATGGGATTTTACGATAGGCAAAGGTCCCCCATGAGCATATGAAATCAATCTTATGTTGATCTGAAGAGAGAATTTCTGTGATGTCCCCGGTTTTGACCCCGTTTTCATGATGTATATATTGTAATTAATCGTGGTGAGGAGCTCAAGGCAAAATCCCCACCATTGATTTTGTTGTGTATGTTTCGGCAATGCGGATAATTGTCGATGGTATGCTGTGCTATAAGGCACATTATAATTCGGCATCATGTAAACACGCACATCAATTAAAATAAACCACAACCAGCTACGGCAGTGCAACATTGAATGAAAAGGGAATGGTTCCAAAGGATAAGGGGTGGGGGATGTCAAACCTTGGTTATGGGGGAAAAACCCAAGTTTTGTCACCTTGTTGATTTTCCATCTTCCCTTGTCAACCTCTTGAATGTTTTGTTGGGCAGCTGAGGAGTAATGGTTGCTGGTGGTTGAGGCAGTTAATGCTTTTGGGAGTGGGGTGGCAGGACTGTCAGTCCTTTGCCCACCTGCCCACTCCACCCACGTCTGCCCATTTTTCTCCCTCACGCACTCTTCCCTAGTCAGTTCACTCTCACCACGATTTTGTTTTTGGGATCCTCCTCACGCACAGGCTGGGGGGGGGTGGTTTTGGTCTCCAGCAGACATTTTCTTGGCTCCACGAGTTGCTGAGCACCCATGCACTGAAATTTCACGTCCTGGCTATTGATTGTTCATCCACGGACAAAAACGAAGTTGTTTTCTCCTCACGCAGGGCCTCCATTGTTGTGCAATCTCACGCAGAGGGATTCTTCCCCCGTTTTTCCTCTCACACACAGGAATTTCTAGGTTTTCCCACGTTGTTCTTTTCCCAGCGAAATCGTGGGTGCTATGGCTATCGAAAGTCGATATTTTTTTCCCTTTCCTCTGCGTGGTATTTATGTGCTTTCCCCGTGATTTTGTTGCCCAGGACGGGTTGTTTTCCCCACGTTTGCTGTGAGTTGTTCTCACTGAAACATTTCGGGGCTGTTGTTTCCCCACGTTGTTGGCTGTGTTGCTGGGGTATTCCTTACATCTTTGGGGTTGTGTTAATTTCATTTGAAGAGTCATTTTGGCCACGATAGGGCCAAGAATGACTCAAAATTTATTTTCCCTGTTTAAGCTGTGACAGCTAAGTAATTGCCTGAGTGCAATGGTTAGTCTTCGGACTGTGCTGGCTTGGCTTGTCTGTTGAAAGCCTGTAAAACCGAGCTGTGTTGGTTTGTTGTTTGTGCCCCTTGGCTATGTATAAGCCTGCAATTGACCCTTATTCCGGAGGAATCATGCCCAGCTCGGGGGTGGCAGCGTTGCTGAGAGACTGATGAGCACGCTGGCCTATGGTTGGGTGGAACGTTGCAACGGCGTAGCTGGTTGCGGGTTAATTCTTCATCAAAAGATAATTACTGCCGGTTACTGCATCTCTGTAATTTATATTGATGTTAAATGCTGGAATGTCTATGTTTGCTTCCGCTGATTGTTTGAAGGACTGTGCATCCTTGTATGATGAATTATGCCTGTTGTTTAGGTTTTAATTTTAGCATTGACCTCCTCTATTTTATGTTCATGGGCTGTTTTCCCGGCTTTGTTGATGTTCGTCGCATCCTCTTCGCCGGTTGAGGGACGGGGACGTGACAATTTCGATCTGATTATAGCCGAAGAATTCATCCATGAATGAAAATATGACACTCCTAGCACAGTTATCGATAATTTGATCAATGTAGGGGTGGGGAACTTTTCTTTTTGACAAGCCCGATTCAAATCCCGAAAATCAATTCAAACCCTAATAGTACCCTTCTTTTTGTTCACAGGAACTATGTTGGACACCCATTCAGTCAAGGGAACAGGGTAAATGAAACAACCCTAAGAAGTTTTTCAACTTGCTCGTTGATGGTTGCTACTTTTCTCGGATGTACCTAGCGTAATTTCCTAAGCAAGGTTAACATGTTAATAGGTTTGTACAGGTTTGTACCTGTCTCATACAGAATTGGTAACTGAAAATGAGTTAAAAATTCCATTTCTAAATTATTAAAATCCCAGAAAGAGTGCCTAGGTAGCTCTATATACCATTTTGTTGCAACTTCGATGAGGGTTCTCATAAATAACTGTATATGGATTGAACTGTCCATTAGAGAATTTGATGAGCACCATAGATGAAAATTCATCACATGGTTCTTAGGGTCCTCACCAAGTTCTCCATCGAATTTAAATATGTCTGAAGGAAACTTAACTAGAATGGTTGGCCATGAGGGATCATGATGAATATGATCGTTGATTAGTCTGAACAAATTAGGAAGATCTAATCTAGCCAAAAATGGCAATTGCTGATTTGGTTGAGGATATTGGTAATACTAGTATGAATTTTGCGGACCAGTAGGACCATATGGAGATTGATAAACGGGAATAGATGATTCCCCCACAGCTGGTTGGTTGGGTGGTTGGTTACTAGAAGTTCCACCATAAGGTGGGCCACCGAGGGAGGTGGACCTCCGGGGGGTGGGCCTATAGAAGGTGGTGGTAGTGGTGGTGGACCTCCAGTATGAGGTGGTGTTCGGGGTCCTCTAGGTGGGGGTCCTCTAGGTGGGGGTCCTCTAGATGGTGTCCTCCATAAGGTGGTCCTCCAAGTGGTCGCCCTCTGGGTGGTAGTCCTCTAGATGGTGGACCTCCAAGTGGAGGTACTCCTGGTGGTGGGCCTCCATGTGGTGGTCCACCGAGTCCTCTAGATCCTCTAGGTCCTTCTAGTCCTCTCAGGGGTCCTCTAGGTGGTGGGCCTCCGGGTGGACCTTCATAACCTCCATCAGTGTTTACAAAATCTCCTTCATAGGATGGGACATTAGATGAATTCAGTTGTCCCCAAGGGACAAAAACATTTCCGGGGTAAGGAATTCTAGGATAAACTGTCACCGATGGTGCTAGTTGATAAGGTTGATGAACCATAGGTGGTTGATTCCTAGGATAAGTATATCCCTAAGAAATCAGAGTAACAACAGGTTGGAATGATGATGATCCTCCTTGACCAGATGAAGGTACAACCATAGTGGTATTAGGAGGAAGAGTATTTACTGCTAGTGGTCCTATTCATAAATTCTTCCCCATTCTAGAAACTATTCCCCCTGTAGCAGAAGCAACTTGAGCTGGGGAATTCCCCCTAGGTGTAGAAACTATCGAGGGAGTCGAAATTGATGAAAATTTTTGACTAGGTGGGGTGGGAGTGGATGTTTGACCTAGATTTTGAGTAACCAAGTTTTGTATCAGTGACCCTGATATAGGAGCCTCTTGAGGTGATGAAAGGGAATGATACCCAGGTAGTGTTGTTCTTGAAATACTAGGAAGAGGAGATAGACTTCTTCTTAACTTTTTCATGATTTGGCGCAAATGCTCAATATATTCCCGAAAAAAATATTCATTAGACGGAGCATTTTGAATGATCTACCTAAGAGGGGTAAGTATGAATGGCTCTAGTTTAGTTGTGGTAGTTCCATATTTAGAAATTGACTGGCTTAAGGAGGTTCTCCAAAAAGGAGATTTTAGACCATATTCTGCCTCTATGGTCTCATCGGGTGGGTTTTGAAATGTCCAGTTAGATGAGCCAGGTTGACCTTCTATTGGAAAGTGGAAGGTTGTGTCAGCCCATGAGAGGTTGTTGGACCAAAGGATTATCATAAACATAGAATTCTTCTCTAGTTCTAGCGACTTAAGTATCTATATATGATCATCAGTAGAAGTTGGTTGTTCCATGGTTTCCCCTTCATTTTATTCCACAGAAGGAGGAGAGTCAAGTGGAAAACCCTGCAACCTACGAGAATGCTTTGCAAGCTGGTCAGCTAGGGTGGTGGCTGACACTGTCTACTCTAAGTTTCAGAAAAGGAAGAAAACACACACAAAAAAACCTACGCAAGCTAAGGATATAAGAAAACTTAAATGATAGGATGAGCTGAAGATATCCGGTTCCTCACTAGTATTATCAAGTTGTCACAACTCACGATATACTGCAGGGTCTAACAGTGAAAGGTGACAAGGAGGATTGGGACCATACCCTTGCCTGAACACTCGATTACCTGGACGACACATGTGTAGTATCTCCTTGAGTGTTTTTCTCTGTGTATTGGTCCAACAAGACGGCCAAAAGGATTTTCTCAGATGGTTAATGAACACTAGAAGGGTCTCTTGATATACACAAGGTACGTGGGAGCTCAAATCCATATTAGTGATGTCTAATCCATAATATTTCGAAAGGGGCCCTCCGATATACAATTGAGTACATAAAGTACCTTTATATATACCTCAAGGGTACGTGAAAGGTATTTCTATATATAGAAGGTATGTGGAGGAACCACACAGACCCCAGGATGCAGTGCAGGCATAAAACGAAAGCTCCTATGTTTTAAGACAACGGAACACGTCTCTATCCTATCACTCAAATTATTATTAATTTTAGCCTATGCTACCGTTTATTTTATCTGGATGGTTAGTGAATTTTTGTGAGGTGTATTTTAATATGCAGATTATAATTTATATGTGATGCAACTTATTTTTCTTCAATGAGAACTATCTAGAGTAGGGAAGAGACCTTTCTTTTTATTTCAAAAACACACAATTTCCATGCTACTTTCAACAACTCAACTTTCAAGACCTAACAAGAAATTCTTCAAACACAAAATATTTTTCACCAATAAGAATTCTAAATATTTGAATCAAGAAAAGAAAAGAGAACCTCTAATGTGTATCAAAATTCAATTTTCTCAATAACACGCAAAAAGATCTACTTGCCTAAATCACTCATGCAAATAAAGTATAAACAAGACAAGATAGCTAGTTTATTTTTGTATTTTTGAATATAATTATGAAACATAAAGATCATAAAGTAGCTAAATTACACTGATTTAAGAGAGGCTACAAATCTTCTTTTTAAAAATAAAACTTCAGAGAATGGACCACACAAATAAAAAATCCAAGACTGTAATTTCACACAATCCTTTTCACTATGACACCTTGGCTAAAAGAGAAAATAAATGTTTTGAAACTAAGCTCAATAAATGAGAATCAGATTGTCAAAACTACCAGACTCGGCAATCAAGCACTCAAGAAAATCACATTGGAAATTTTCTAAGAAATAAAAATCATCAAAAAATAAAACTTGCAGTGAGTATGGGAAGCTACCTTGGCACACAGAAGAAGGCTGCACCAGAGCGCTGGCAAGAGATCGACGCCTTTTGTCCACTACAACAAGGCATTGGCTGCTCTCTGTGTCAACTGAGCAAAGGCGATGACTGTCAAGAGGCAAAAACCGCCTGTGGAACAATGGCGCTCTATCAGATCAAGCTAAGTGCACCAGCCGATCTATACATGGAAAAAAAATTAAGATTTGCACAAGGAACCAAAAAATGGAATGAGTCGGATTGATAGAAGTAAAAGAAACTTCCAAAAGAGGCATTTGAGAGAGTAATAAGATGGATCACTCACCTTATCCACTGAAATGAGCTAAGGAAGAAAATATAAATTTCGTAAGTGAGAAAGTTACCAACAATTATAGATCATACTAAATCTGCTCCAGATATAACTAGATCTGCCCTGGATCTAAGTGGATTAATATTTCCCCAGTATGGTCTCCAATTTTTTTTCAATGAATTTTGCAACCGGTGTGGACACCGCTTGTTCCTCTACCTTGTATGATACAAGGATAGAACAAAAAACCACAGCAGCATATCCTTTCCCTAGATAGTTAATTTACTCAACATAAAACCACTCTCATACCTCAGATCTGAATGCTTTTGTCCTTGTTCTAATGTTCTGCATGCAATCTTCAGTACCTGCAAAAAAAGATCAAAAGACAACACAACAAGGTGAGAACAACATGACAAGTTAACAATCTATGCTAGTGATCAAGGAATTTAACAATATTTAATTGATATTGACACAAATTAAGTATGGGAAAGTGGAACACTTTTGTATTAATTAATAAATAAGGTAAAGCTACAACCAAAGCCTTGATGTTTCCGGATTTTTCCTCCATAATGGACTTACAATACTCCTCACTCACAACGAGCTCTTCACACATAGACTCACTCAAAATTGCCTATAAACCATATCTCAGTCCAACAACATAAGGATTCTTTCTTTGGTCTCCCCTCACTCACTCCATGAAGGATTCATTTATGGGCCAAATGAGATGAGATTCACTTAGGAAATGGATAGGAGATGATCCCAACAGGTGAGGAAGGCAAATTCCACCTTTCCCTAGCTCATAGGAACCAACTCCATGGAGGTTTTCGTAAGGAAGCTTCTAGAATCTTATATTTTCATGTTAATTCCACCAACACTTTTTGCTTAAGGTAAAAAGGATTCGACGCTTATTTCTCATGGGGAAAGAGAATCGACGATGCCTAATGTCAAGAGACAAAAGGCTCTAGCTCTCTTTGCTCAATAGGATAGTGCACCAATGGCACTCTATAATAAATTGGTAAAAGCGTCGATCTTCCCAAGGATGGGAAAAAGTCACCATAGGAATCTCTGACGAGGTTCTCTAAAGGGAAATCAGGCAACAGTGGATTTTTCAAGTGCAACAATGACCCCATCGCACATTATGTTTCATATTTCTGAGTTCTAAGGTAGGAAAGGAGGAAGGAGGAAGGTGGAAGATTTGTTAAGTATTTCCAACGCACATTAGATTTCTAATTCCTGAGTTCCAAGGTCAGAAGGGAAGAAAGCGGAAGCGTGAAAGGAGAAAGGCGAAAGGATGGCAATTCACTTCGTCGAGCTTTTGAGTTTCTGATTCCCCATTGTCCGGGAGGAAAGGCAGAAGGTGAAGTGTGAAAATGACAGATTCAATGTAGAAAATGTGTTTTCAGTCGTAGAAGGGATATATGAAGGGAGGAACGATAGTTACAATGGTTTTTAAGCCTGAGAATAAAGGTTGAAGTGTGTGTTAATGACCATGCCCTATGTTTTGAAGGAGAACACAGGTTCTTGAACTAAACATTTTAATTTATCCACATTATGGGGTATGGGGACGTGATAGTTGTGCCCCTAAAAAGGTTTTCATAGTTAGTCATTTTATTCCCATTTTTTATGAAATAATTTTATCTTTAAATTCGAGACCATTATCTTGAAGTCCTTGGTGCACCAATAGGATAAGAGGTTTTAAATGAATGCATATTTAGACAGGGGCCTCTTGTTTGGTATCAAACGATGACCATTGGAAATCAATGAAATATGGTATTCATCAATAATTTCAAGTTTCACCTTCCCATTTTCATATATTGTCTCAATCTCATATTGTCCTAACCAATGGGTATGGAGCTTTCCCTTCAAGTCCTTAAACCTAGAATCATATAAAGTAATTCTTAGTACCCTACCTAAAATTTCTTTCTTTTAATAAATTTTTCATTCCATTTGGATCTTTGGTGTTGGAAAAAAGAATTATGATGTAATAAACCTTATCACAACTCATCTATCTCATTGATATTATTTAAGCTATTATGTTGAGCCTGAAGTGTAGCTCTCAATTCCTTTACTTCCACCTCAATTATTAAGGTAATTTGTTTTCCATGTACAAACCCATAAGGGGTCAAGCCTGTAGTACTCCTCCATTTTCTCCAGTCAACCCATAGAGCCCTTGGAAATATATAACCCAAATCTATGAAGGTGGGTCTGAACTGTCTTTGTAAGCAATTTTATAATTTTGTTAATAGATTCAACCTGCCCATTAGTTTGTGGGTGATAGGTTGAGGTCACCCTATGCTTGATATGATATTTCTATGTAAGAGACCTGATAAGTTTGGAAGTAAACTATTTTTCACCAACAATAACTATTTCTTAAGGGACAAAAAATATGGAAAAAAATATCCATAAAACCTGAAACTGCTTGTTTTGTAGCCTTTAGAAGTGCCTTTGGCTCCACCCATTCAGAAACACATCGTGTGCAAACCGAAATAGAGGATTTATATCGAGATGAGGGATTAATAGGTCCTACAAAACTGAAAACCCAAAGACCATTTTTCAAAGAGTTACCCCATAATTTGGGTCTTAAGTGGCATCTCATCAGATTGAACTGGACGCCTTATCCTCTAACAATTGTCACAACTTTTCACATATTCTCGTGCATCCTTAAATATATTAGGCCAATAGTATCCCAGATGAAACACCCTATGAGAAGTTCTCTTTTCTACAAATTTCCCCAACAAGGATTGTCATTGCAAACCCTTGGGATGCTATAGATTTCATCTTTTCTAACACAACATTGAATTATCAAATCTACTCTAGTATAGAAAAGATAAATTTTGATCTAGGAGAATATGCTACTTTGCTTGATAATTCTCTGTCATTATTTTGGTGAAAGATGCACCGAAAGTTTCCCTCCAGCTAAAAACTTAGTAATATCTACAAACTACGAAGTATTAGTAGATCTCGCAAAAAGATGCTAATCAGGGAAGGTATCCTCAACAAGAGGTGTTCCATCATCATTTGTAAGCCTGGAAATTAAATCTAATACAAGATTATTCTTTCCTTTCCAATATAAGATGGTAATATAAAAATCTTGTAGTCACTAGGTCATTGGTGATGGGTTTATTCATCAAATATCGAATGGTTGAATGATCATTGTGTAGAGTTACATAAAGCCTTGGTATATAGTGATGGAATTTATTTACAACATAAATAACATCGAGAAATTCATTTTCCCTTACCTTATAATTCATATCCATGAGAACCAAATTCTTGCTGATAAAATATATAGCATAATGGTTCTTATTCTCGTGTTGTCCCAACACTACTCCAATAGAGGTATCCAAGACACCTGTTGATATGAGAAATGGTAAAGACCAGTTAGGTCCTCTCAAGATTGGGGATTTTAGACAATTTTTCTTTTAGTATTCCAAAATCCTATTGACATGAGTCATCTCGTATAAATTCTACATTTTTAGATAAAAAGGAAAATAGGGGGCATGTCATCCTTGAAAAATGAAAAAAAACATCGATAATAGCCAGCATATATGAAGAAGCTACATACCTCCTTCTGAGTTCGTGGAACTGACAAATTAATTATTACCTAAATTTTGGTTGGTTCTACCTTGATACGTGCAGATGAAACGCGGTGTCCCAATACAATACCTTTAGTCAACAACATAAAACATTTTTCATTACCGAGAGAAAAAATTAACTCATTGCATATTCTAAGTACCTTATCCATATTTGTTAGTGCTTCTTCGAACACGTCTCCATATGTCGTGAAATAATCCATGTAAACTTGCATGCAGTCGTGAATCAGGTCTAAAAATATGTTAAGGATTGCTCGTTGAAATGTAGTAGGTGCATTACACAATCCAAAGAGAAGAACTTAATAGTCATAATTTCTCCATAGGCATGTAAACATAGTCTTCTCTTGGTGCTCGGGAACAATTCTAATCTAATTATACTCGCTAAATCCATCAAGGAAAGAAAATCATTTATTTCGTGCCATTGTGTCCAAAACATTACAATGAAAGGTAGCAAGAAGTGGTTGTTATGAGTAGTCTTATTTAACTCTTTGTAGTTCACACAAAGTTGTCATTCATTAGAGGAATTTTGAGGTCAAAAATGGCCTCAAATCAACTTTACAAGAACCAATCAAATTTTAGAGAATGGCATCATCCCTTATATTTGATGTGATATTTATTGAGTTAAAGTTGCTTACTTATCAAATTATAAATGGTGGATGAAAATCCATGGTTAACCATACTCATAATGAAAAAAGTACTCATAATTACTTTCAAATATAATATTTATTTACTCAGTACTCTTAAAGTGCGTTTACTTTAAATTACAATCTCTTTTGAATATAAAAATATATTATTAATCAAAAGTCAAACTTAAATTAAAAAATAAAATCATGAGTACTTTTACTTTTTATATAATAAATAAATTTTATTATATATATAAAATTTTATAACATAATAAAATTATTATATATTATATCACGTTATATTTTATAATTTTTATTATGTAATATATGATACATATAATATATAACATAATCAACTCTTTATATTTTCTTTTTATGAGTTTATATAATATAAACTCATATATATTATGTGTTTATATAAATGGTCATATACGATATTATATTAAAATATAATATAATTATTATAATAAAGATTAAATTTTATATTAAATGTGTAAATATATAAAATAAATAATTATTAATGTGAATTATTTTAAATGAGTATAATTTAGAATTTATTTATTTACAATTCAAAACTAAAATGTTTCACTTTATTTTATTTTATGAGCATTTTATTTTAGTACATTTATGCATTCAAAAATATTCATGTTTCTAGTCATATCAACAATTACTTTTTATTGATTTTATTTGTGCACATATTTTTACTTTAACTTAACCTTTGTTACATGAATTGTAATGCAAAATGTGAGTTATAAATATACATTCCCCACAAAATGACAAACTTATAATAATTTATTATATCTCTTATGAGGCCCATTTTAGACTTCAAAATTCCCTTAATGCTCTATTTTTCTTTGGAACCACAAATGGGATATATAAAATTCATAGCCAATAACTTATGAATCTCTTCTTTCACTGTTTCATGTATACAAGGATTCATCCTTCACTGGGGCCATTGGATTTGGTCAGGAATCATATTTGATGTATATATGATGAGTGCACACGTTTCGGTGAATCCTTTTCATGTCTGTATAGTCCCAGGAAAATGCATCATTATGTCTTCATAATACCTTAATAAGTTGTTGTGTTTGTTGGAGTGAGAGTTTAGAGTTAGCATTTATCACTTTCCCTTACTCAATTTATGTTTTCACAGAGATGAAACCTATTGTACTGCAACGAGGTCTAGGTATAATTTCAGCTAATGTTGATGAGCTAGCCAATTTGCATCTTTTCTGAATAGCAGGTTTCAAAATCTAATTGAGATATGAGACGTTTCTTGTGATGAAGAGAAAGAGTTAGCCATAAATTGGTTAATTGCATCATCTTCAATTTTATCTTTTCTGAAAACATATTATTCAATTGCAAGTAGTTGTTGGGTATTTTGCCCCAACATCAGTTTATTCCCCTTCTACACATAATTTCTCTATGTTTGGCTTAGCATGGGGATATAATGTGAGTTCCTTAATGGAAGTTCCATTGGAACTTGTCATATTCCCTTATCTGCAATTGATGTAAGAATCGGAGGTGGCCAACCAAATCCTCCCTAGAATCAAAGGATATCCATTTAAATTGGACTTAGTCTGCATAATCATGAAATCTACGGGATATTCCTAGGAATCCATAGAAATCACAACATCCTCAATAATTCATTAATGTTTAATTATGGATTGATTTACCAGCTAAAGTACTATGTAGGTTTCTCTAAGGTTTGATAGTCCCAACATTCCATTGTTTGTTTTGACATTACACTAATAGTGGTCCCTAGGTCAGTAAAAGAATTGGGAATAATGGGACACTAATGATCTGTACTTTCACTACAAGTATACCTATATAAATACTTTGCAATAGGAATTTTTCCTAACACTAAATATGCTAAGTCGCCAATTACATGCACAATTTGAGGGTCTTTTATTTTCTTGCCTAATTTCCTTAAACATAATTCTTTAACCTCATTAGAATAGATAAGGACATCCTTGATTGCTTGGA
Source organism: Pseudotsuga menziesii (assembly GCA_001517045.1). Lineage (NCBI taxonomy): Eukaryota > Viridiplantae > Streptophyta > Pinopsida > Pinales > Pinaceae > Pseudotsuga > Pseudotsuga menziesii. The sequence continues at coordinate 255,684 of LPNX011166585.1, forward strand.
ACAATGGGATCCTAACACACATCTTTTAATTCCCCAGGAAATCAAACTTTGGCTCAGACAATGGTTTATATATGTTTAATATTTTTGGGTATGGAGTGGGTTGTTCTTTTTCTACAAGTTGTAACTAGGTTGGGATAGAAACAGGAAGTTGGTTATCATAATGATCTAAAATGATTTATGGTGTTTCTTGTGTTCCTTCTTTTGCAGTTAAAAAGTTGGTTAATTGATATTTCGGGCCTTGATCATAATCACATATTGTAACAATACATGGAGGTGATGAAATAAGTTGGATAATGCATTGGCTATGTGGCAAGTGCAATTTTCATCGCCTTATTATTTGATTTAGAAGCGGGTTGTGCAGAAATTTGTGCCCTAGGAGGTGGGATACCCAGGGAAAATGTTATGTGTGGCTATGGAGGTAGAAATATAAGAAGAAATTCAAACTACTAAGGAGGTTTCTAGTGGAAATTTTGTTGGTCCCTAAATTCAATATTCCTCAAACTTTGTTTCTATGGGAATTTTTGAGGGTATGGAGGCATCCATGGTTTTTGTGGTAGAGGAGGACACCACGTCTGAAATGATTGCGATGTCTATGTATTAGTCCAATAAGAATTATATGACTACATAGGGTCTGGTACCATACCTGGAGGACATGGTTTCCATGGGCATTTCTGGGATATAAAGAAGACGTGTTCACCTTTTTTAGTTGCATATGCATAAAAATAATTTAGTCCTGGTTGCGAAGAGAATTTTTTGGTAGCATGTTCTTGCTTTAAACTCTAGAAAATTTCAATCCTATCCAATGGGAAGTATTTTAAGGGATGATTTTGTTTGCACTTGGGGCAGAAAATTGATAGAGCAACCTCAACTTCATTTTGTTTATTTTTAGCCTATGGGGTATCTAGCTGGGATATCAAAGATTTGAATATATTGGTTTTGAAATATTATTCCAAAACATTACCAATATCTACCTTTGTAATGTATTCTTTAGGTGTCTTGAAAATCCTTGCTATTGTGTCCCAAGGCCCTCTTCCTAGTATGTAAGTATTTCTTGAATATATCCTACATAGTTCACAAATGTCACCATATTTAAGTTTGGATATGTATCATAACCCCATTAAGTTCAATATATCAATATATTCCTCTTTGATTCCTCATAACAACATAATTTTCAAGGTTTCATCTTCTAGTGCATTCTACCTAGATCAATGCAGATTATACTAGAATCTCTCCATGTAATCTCCAATCTTTTGTCTTCCTGTCATGACATTTTTAAAATTTTCCCTTTCTGATCCTTGTCCTTGTATTATTCATGTTATTTTTTTAATAAATCTTTATTCATTTATGTTCATGTCTAAATTATGTCCCCTCCCAACACCATGAACCTGCGAAGTGTTGCATTCTTTAGGGTGGTTGGAAACAAGTTTGTAATATAATCATAAATTATGCATAGAATGCCAAATTCAAATCGAAATGCATATGGATCTTCACTAGCCATCCCATAAAAATTTTGCAATGTTGATGGAGGAATATTTTCCATTTTTGTTGCATGCCCAGTCCCTGGTTTCTAGATCAGGAATTCAAAGGTAATTGCCTCTAGTGAGCCAATTACATATTCCTCTATCCTCAATGTGCTTCTTATGCTAATTCTTCACATAGAATGCCATGCATTTTTTCCATGTGTCATTATGATTATATGTTTTTTTCTAGCTTGAGACTTCATCCCAAATGCTCTCTCCATGTTTCTAAGCATCAAACCACTCTTTCCAACTCTAGTACCAGTTGTAAGGAAATAAATTACATAATAAGAAAGAACACACACAAATGAAGAAGGATTTTACCTTGGAAACCCAAAACCAAGAAAACCATCCAATATATCTATTACCCTTGACCACTCCGACCAAGGCATGGCCAATCTGGCCAACACCTACCACTCATAGGCACTTTATACAATGAATTTCCTCAATCCCTTTAGTAGGATTCATTACATGAAATACCATGGGACACCCAAAAACATGGGCTCGTAAACCACCATTAGTAAACTCATCGTTGAATTTTTTACCAAGTCAAGTTTAACCTAACCTGAGTAGCCTCCAATAACTAACCCAAGGTATTTGTTGTCAAAACATATCAATACGAGGACAAGAGGCACCACTAGTGAATATATTGATGCAGCAAAATATTGAAGGGAGGGATGCATTATTAACTAAGACATGCAAATGCATTAGAGAATAGTGTGTTTTCCATGGCCACACACAATGGTACAAACCGCAATAAAGTCAACATCAATTTGATGAAGGACCAGTTTACCTAATCATAAGACTTACAAAAATGAATTTTCAAATAATATACTATTGGCCAATGTCTCGATCCCACTCCAAGGCCTCCCAAATCGAGATTACGATGTCTATAAAAAAAACCCATGTACAAAACATGACTACTCCTATCAAAATACCTTCCATGCAATCGAGTGAATCCATAGAACCACTACTTTAACCGTAATCTTATCTGCAACAATGAGAAAGGTAATGGGAAACTAATTTATCCATAATCTTGGGAATGAGCTTGATAATTCCTTGAGTGAGATATTTAGGCATTATATCTTAAGAGAATAATTTAATTTAAAAAAAACATAAATCATCCTTGTTTGAGTCCCACATGGCCTTGTAGAACTCACAAGGAATAGCATCCATCCTTGACGACATTCCATTATTCATAGAACTAATAACTACAAAAAATGTTTCTATGGAAAAAGTATCCATTCACAACTAGTCACCACTAGAAACCTTGAATAGAATGGCCCTACAACAATAATTTATAGCACCCACCACATGATATAATAAATCATATGGAGAGACTATTTTGGAAATGTATTCCAAACATACCTTTGGCCTACGTTGGATCCTCTAAAAGACATCTATATGTTTGGTGCAAACCAAGTGCTTCAAGCAAGCAGTAGATTTTGAATCTCTCATCCTCCTCCTTAATTGATTATATTCGTGAAGGTACCATGGAGACCCTAAAAAATTAATCATGTCCCTTTTAAATTGTCATCTCTAGTTGCAATCCATCCTCCTAAAGGAGCACATCATGGAGCTCCTTCTCAAGGAAATTCATACATCCTCAAGTCTATGTCGAGCATCCTGTAAATCATTTCTCCTTTTAAAAACCATAATCGTACCCCACCATCATGATTTTGATCATGAAAAATACAACATCCTCCCACCAAAGTAGCCAATCCTTACCCCCCACTAGCCTAAGGAGAAGGTTCTAGACCCTCTGAACAAGGGCATGGAAATTTATCGAGTCCATAAGAGACACATTCAACTTAAACAAATTTGAGGGAATCAATTCAATCACATTACCCACCAAGATCATAGTATGAATAGGATAATGATTTGATCATGTAACATCCATTTAATCAAAATTTTCTAAAATGATATGTACTCCCTAAGGCTGTAGACCTAATCCAATCATAGCTTCAACCTTGTCTCGACACTGCCCATAATTGGTCCAAGTGAGCCACACACCATAGTCAACCCTGTTTTTCTATGAATGAGGATCAAACACTTGATGGGAAACATTTTAGAATAAATGAAACCAATAGTTACATTTAGGAGACATTAATTAATCATTTTTTTCATTTTCCTAGATTCCTTACTAGCTAGTTGGCATCCACTTGCACCTAGAAGTAAAAAATTGCTAAAATTGGTAATGGAACATTTTAGAAATATCCTAGAAAATATTTTGACAATTTTGCATTCATTCCAGAATAGTAAAAGCACAGTTCATATTTTTCTGAGTTGCTTTTCTTTTCAGTAGTTTTAAGGCCAAAAGGAAAAGCTAGTCTTGGAGTAACTACCTTGTTTTTTTTTCCAAATCATACTCCTTCTTTTTCTCCATCCAAAAGAATTTATATGATCTCTTTCCATCACTTAAAATCTTGTACATCTCACTCAACAAATTCGTGAGCATATTGATAGATTAGGAAAGTGATTTATGGACCTATGGGGGATTTTGACTAGTTTAGTAAGCCTGCTTTTTGTCTAATTCGAATAGAATCCTTATGCTTTCAAATCTACGATGTAATTATATATTTCGATAGAATATGAATTCATGATTTTGGATGATGTACAATTATTCAATATAATTTTGTGGTATGCTCCATATTCAGTCTCTTTTTTGTGGAATTTTGCATGTTTGACTAGTAATTTTGTGAGTGAAATTCTTCTACAACTTGGGCCTAATTTCCACATGGTATCATATCCTTGGTATTTCAATTATTCTCCTTCCAAATTTATATTGCAGGTTCAACATAACTAACTAGGAGTGCATCCTATTGGTCCAAGGGCATAGTTGCTGAGATATCGATCAATGTCACAGGATCATCTTGACTCCATTCAACTTTTTTGAATGGAAGGTTGAGATGGAGATTTTATTGAGGAGGAAATGCCTCTTCAGAGTGACCATGGAAACTAATTCTGATCCTAATACAATAGCATATAAAATTAAATGGCACGATGAGAGGGATTGTTATAATATGTAATGATGACTTATGTGGTATATTGGTAAAATATCATTTAAAGGCATAAAATAACTATAATATTATGAAATAGAGTTATCCCACATGAATCATTGTTACAGAGAGAAACTTCCTATGGATTGGGGTGTACCACAACAGACAGCTAGACACCAAAAATCAATGGTTCCCAAATATGAAAGAGAAATCAAACATCTAACAATAAGGGATATTGAATCATACCTTGTTATGGATGGTTGAAGTAGATCCCCGTTGAGATTTTCCAATTCACACTATCTTTAGCAATTCGCTCTCAATAATAGCAAACAAGAAAAACATGCTATATAATGATGTGTTATACCTACTCTAGCATATATATTCAACAATGTATAAGAAGTTAAACATATCAATGGATTCAATATTCATTCAATTGCACATTAATTGGGAAGAAAAAGATATTTCTATTAACAAAATTAGAGATTACAATAGTGAAAACCTTTGTCGGAATGTCTACGAACCGGAGAAAATGAGTCCTCCACCTGGGCCTCCACCACCTCAATCCTTTATCTCTCAATAGCAAGCTCACAAGACAAAGGCAATCTTGGGAAGAACACAAAGTTCTCCAAAGGGAAAAAGGGATGTAGACTCAAGTATAAGCAAACTGAGGCAACAATGGACTATAGTTTCTTTGCTCTTCAATTCCTCCTCTTCAATGTATCCAAGGATTTCCTTATATAGCACTCCAAAAGGGCAAAGGAGGGTCGAATTCGAGCATTCTCAAGGAATTTGGAAGGCCAAGAGTCAATTTATTCAGACTCATATGAGGAAAATTCCAAAAATATTTGGACTTATGCACACATCCCGATGTACACGGGTTTTAGGTCAAAAGTCCCGTGTACACGTGAGTATGAGGTTAAAAGTCACATACAACAATAAACAGGGGTTTTTAAGGGATGATCTTGGAACATCAAAGGATAATACAAGTCCATGGGATCTAAAAAGTCTGCAGAGGGACAGGGAAGGCCATAAATATGTGATCAACCATGTGTGGTAAAATTATATATTCCTCCTAATGTGTGAGGTCATAGGGGTGACATGATGGCCGAAATACATTATAAAATCCATCCCAGAAGTGGATTAATGAAGACTCGGGTGGAAGAACCATCCATCCATCAATATAATACAATGATAAATCTCTACATGTGACAACAAATACATGGAGCAGTCCTGGATACATAAGAGTACAATGGCCATGAATAGGCATGATATACAAAATGTGTCATGTGTGGTCATCACCATGTAAAATATACAATAGATCATAATCTCCATAGTGTATTAAGATGTACAAATGATCAAAATATCCATAGTAGCTGAAGATATCTGATATACACTAGAATCAAATCATGAGAGCTGAAATCTCATCAACAATGGCATGATCAAGGAGGTAGCATATATGGAATGCCACCAAGATGGAAGATATTCTACACAAAACGCTACGAGTACATGTCCTATTATGTGAATAGATGTGTCAAGGTTGAACATAGTATTCCATCATCTAATTACAGGTCATTAATGTATATCGTTAACAGATGCAATATCACCCACCGATAATGAAAATGGGAATCATGGTACAGAGTGCAATCTAACAAGTGTGAATAGATGTGTTGAGGTCGAACACTTGGAAGAATCCATCAATCAGGGGACATTGATGTATTCCCAAAATTGTCGATGGCAAGAGAACCTACCACTGATGACTATAAGTCTCAATGCAATCAAAGGACTCTAGACTCCTATTCCAGAATAAATGATCTGATATCGATGGAATGGAATCTGCTAGAAGGAGAGCATTAAGGCATCCCCCATCAACCAACATGAGGTACTCAGCAATGCTATAAATGTGGAAGAACATGAACAAGATGTGCATGAACCAGTAATAGTACTGGGAATGGTCGACATGCAAAGTCAAGATAACTGAGGAATGGTCGATTCAGGCTTCAACTTCCTTCGAACAAGAGCATAAAGGAAAATGGTTACTGAAGGTAGGAATCATGGACTCGATATGAAAACTGGGACATCTCTGTGACATAGGAGGCATCATCAAAGGCTCCATAGGGACTAGAAGCTTAACCAATCGGTGGAGATAAAATCAGAGTAACGAGTACATCTCCTACAGTAAAACTAATAACCCAACCAATGGATGTGATATATTGTGCTCTGTTTGAAGGCGACACGACTCAACTACTGCCAAAGATAACATCTTTTCTTGTCCGGATTTTTTGTTTTTAATTTTTTTTGGACCTTTTCAGATATTTTAAAAAGATTGAAAAAGAATAAATGTGCTTTATAGTACAAATATAGGAGGAGACGAATGTCACGGGACAAGCAAAGTAGTTCCAAGCGGCAGAACATGCCTATGCTCAATGCAAGGATATATGTGCAGGATAATGACATTCAGGAGAAGGTCTCCTCCTGGTAAAAGGGATGATCAATTTGCAAAATATATGTAAAAAGGATCTAGTTGGCTAGACATGAGGCAAGCTCAGGCTATATGGCTGATAATTCAAAGGCAGGGAGTCAGAATAAAGCTCAAGAAGGCAAGCAAAACTCATAAAAATGCAATTACAACTTGATATATACAATGGAGTCCTAAGGGAAATGGCCAACATAAATTTCAAGAGGAGTATGAATCTCTTTCTCAAATAAATGGAGGGACTAAAAAGGGACTCCCACACCCTAAAGCAGAAATGTCAGCATGGGCACCAAATGCAATATAGGATATAACTAGGGTACCCATGTATGGGAAAGCTCTACCATTCACATAACGCCACTTCTAAAAGCAGCATGAAGGTTCTGTGAAATCATGGAATGGGTTCGTACGTAAGGTTAAGATGAAATGGTCATAAGGTCATGCAAAATGCAAGCAGATGTGAAATCCTAACCTATATGCCAATTTAGATATGATACCTATAATGGGAACGAATGGGTCAAAGCCTCAGAGAGAGTGTACAAAAAATGGACCCTACATGACAATAATATTAGTCCAAAATAGTTGGAAACAATCAATAAAGAGTTCAAACTATAGGCTATAGGAATAATTAATCATGACAATTACATTCAAAGGAAACAGTGCAGTGGACGATGGGACATAAGAATTAATGCAAGGTGAAGACCCAATGTTCATGTATCCACTACCACCCCCATAAGGGTGACCACTGGTGTAAAGACCGATCGAAGGGAATAATAATCCTCCATAAATGGAGTAGAGGATGGAATATGGCCATTTCAAAATCCATGAGCATGGTAAGGGCCTATGGTTCCCCCATGTTCGACACCAGGGTCCATGCTACAACCAAGGATGGGTGACAGGATACCAGGCATGCCGAAAATAAAAGGATATGAACTCAAGAGAGTATAAATATACTAAAGTAACCATGATCCCAAAGCCCAACTTGCGCACAAAGAGTGCACTCCTAATAAAACCTACAGCCAAAATGCAAGCAAGGCAAGGGGAGGATAAGTGAGCTCCCGAATGTAGCAGGTTTCCCTTGCCTAGGATAGGCTCAAGACTCCCATACACTACAAGCAGAGGTATGTAACCAATTATAATGTCCCTCAGCTTCAACGTGTATAGTGACTGTGTTTTTTGACCCCTACCTAGCCAAGACACCTACAAAATAACCTCTCCAAGCACCCCCTGCAATACCTAGGTAAGGAAACTAAGGTCACCCCAATATAACCAATACTTAGGAGGACATTCACAGGAAGGATCGGCCGAATGGGAAGGGTAGCAAAGCGCGAAACTCAAAAGAGCCCTCTTATATGAATACAATACTGGAAATATCTTCATCACTCACAAAATTAAACAAGGGCTATCCCAATCACAATTGCTCACGCTTCCTCGTGCTTAATTCCCATGTAAGAGGAGCGGCCTGAGAAACACTAACTATAACAAGGATTTCACACTCTCTCCTAGACAAACACCTAATTGTTTTTTTTTAGTGGTCTTGGAGAATTTACTCACAATGAACTATTCCAAGACCCTAAAACCTATTCTTGTTGATGCACCCTAGAAAAGAAAATATTGTAATTCATTTTATTAAGCATTGATTTTAATGGATGTGATCACTCAAAAGGAATTGGTCATGTAACTAATGATATTATGACTCAGCATTGAAATAAATATGCACACCTAACAAAGAATGTCAAGTGCAATTTTGTAGAATGAAAAATGGGGTATGCCACTGCATGAGATGCATAAATATTCATTCATTTCTAAATTCCAGTGCAATCCTTCCTATATGAAAGTATAAACACAACTCTCATCCAAACAATCCAATGCAAGTACCTCCTTAAATCCATATGTGAGATGCAAGTAAGAATGAAACTATTTTTCATTTTCAATATTAAAGAATGAAAATGCAATAAAAGTCGCTAAAGCTCTCAGTCTCTCCAGCAAGTATAAAACACAAGCCCAACAAGACACCGAGACTAAAAGACTAATGCACTAATGGAAAAACAAGAAAGGAGATAAATGACTAGAACTAATTTCAAAGAAAAATCAATGAAAAAATGGTCTTTGGTCACAAAAGAAGCAACCAACAGACAACATCAGAATCCAGGAAGACCCATCCACACTTACAACCCACCCAACAACTTCCCAAAACCTCAAACTCAACCAAAAGGGAGGATGTACATGAGTGTATAAAGAACAGCAGCGTATGTACATGACTTTTGGCTAAAAACTTGCATGTATACATAGATTTTGGCCAAAATCCTGCATGTAAACATGACTTTTGGAAAAAACCCCGCGTATGTATGTGACTTTTAGCCAAAAACCTGCATATACAGAGAAGACAGTGGTAAAAAGCAGGACAAGGTTCAAACCAATATAGGGGAGTGTCAATGGATGAATATACTACTAAATGCGACACAAAAACGGGGACAAACAGAGAGCAAGTCAATAATATCAAGAACAGTGTGCCCCCAACCCCAAACAAAAACAAGTAATGTCCACAGCGGAGTCACCAATTATGGTACGAAGAGAAACTTTCTATGGCTTGGGGTGTACCACAACAGACAGCTAGACACCAGAAATCAATCATTCCCCAATACTCAAGAGAAATCAAACATCTAACACTAAGGGATATCGAATCATACCTTGTTCTAGATGGTTAAAGTAGATCCCTATTGAGCTTTTCCAATTCACGCTTGCTTTAGCAATTCGCTCTCAATAACAGAAAACAAGACAAGCATGCTATATAATGATGTGTTAAACCTACTCTAGCATATATATTCAACAATGTATAAGAAATTAAACATATCCATGGATTCAATATTCATTCAATTGCACATTAATTAGACAGGAAAATATATTTCTATTAATAAAATCAGATATTACAAGAGTGACAACCTCTATCGGCACGTCTACGGACCGAAGAAACCTAGTCCTCCACCTGGGCCTCCACCACCTCAATCCTCCATCTCTCGATAGTAAGCAACAAGACAAAGGAAAGCTTGGGAATAACACAAAGTGCTCCAAAGGGACAAAGGGATGCAGACTCAAATATAAGCAAACTGAAGCAACAATGGACTATAGTTTATTTTCTCTTCAATTCCTCCTCTTCAATGTATCCAAGGGGTTCCTTATATAGGACTCCAAAAGGGAAATGGAGGGTTGAATCCGAGTGTTCTCAAGGAATTTGGAATGCCAATAGTCAATTTATTCGGACTCATATGAGGAGAATTCCAAAAATGTTTGGACTTATGCACACATCCCAATGTACGCAGGTTTGAGGTCAAAAGTCGCCTGTACACGCGAGTATGAGGTTAAAAGTCACGTACAACAATAAACAAGGGTTCTCAAGGGATGATGTTGGAACATCAAAGGATAATACAAGTCCATGGGGTCTAAAGACTCTACAGAGGGATAGGGAAGGCCATAAATATGTGATCAACCATGTGTGGTAAAATCAATTATAAAAATCATTGTAATTATATCATTTGTAACCATTCTCTATATAAATAGGTAGAAACTCATTTATCCCGCATGTGTTATGGGATGTATTGTAATCCAAATCTCTTGGTATATAAGAGAGGTGAAGGAGACCCTTTTGGGTATGTGTTGATTGTAGTTCATCACACATCACATGTTGTGTATGTCATTTGTACACACATGATTGTGACATGATTGGGTGATGGAGCTTGATGTGATGCATATGTGAGGAAGCCATGTAATCTTAGAGATCTATTTTCAAAATAATGGAATATGCAACCATTTCTGTGGATGTAACCCATATTCGGTGAACCACGTATATCGGTGTTCTCTTCTTGTTCTCTTTTCTCCAATTTTACTCCATGCTTTATGTTGTTTGGTAGATAGAATGATAGACTAGTATTGCTTTCCAAATTTTATATTGTGTTATGATATTATTTCATATGTTCACAATATTCTAACATGTTATCAAAGCAGGTTGCTATGCTTTACCTTCTTCGGTAATTTTTTCTTATTTTTTATTTTCAAGCAACATATGCTCATGATTTTACTTGGGATTTTCATTTTTAAGTGGTTTTGTGACCTGATATATAATACCCATGTGGTATTTTTTTTAGATCTAGGATTTATTCTACATATTTGAATCTTTTCTTTCAAACCCTAACCCTTGTGGAGAAGTGTATAATGTAAAATTGGGCGGTGACTTTCAGATCCTTTTTTTTATTTTTTGTAGTTTTTTAAGAAATAAATTGCATATCTAAGTTCCTCTCGCAAAAATACCCAATTTTTAAAAAAAAGGTCCGATTTCGTGTTCGAAAAGCGAAGATATCGCTGATTTAAAATTAGTTATTTTTTAGAAATTTTCCATACAGACAGAAATATTGCAGAGCAAATATTTTTTGCTTGAGTGCCTAGATTTATGTTATGTTTACGTCGGTCCTTGAAGAATGACTTCTTCAGTTTTGAAAACAGGTTATATTAAAAATTCCATGAAATATTGACCAAGTTATGGTCATTTTAATTTTTTTCATTTTGTTTGCTTTCGGTTTTCTACTGCAGAGTGATAGATTCATCATTTAGCAGTTGTTGGGCTTCGGTTTTTGTGAGATAAATCATTTTTTATTCATCTCTTATCTTGAAATTCTTTCCATGAGCTTCTTGATCTCTTTGCATTAGGATTTTTGTTCTTATCCATAATGTTTACATGGGTTGTCGTATTCTTGTTTATGTCTATAACCTTTTTTGTGTGGAAGATGTTTTGACATTTTCAGGGTCATGGATCTCTAGTATGGTAGTGGTGACATCAAGAATTAAACATTTGCTTAGGACTTAGTTTTTTAATGGATATATTTTCATATCTATAAGTGATATCATTTTTTATTTGATCAATTTTATTTGCTCAATATTCTAACATGGTCTCACTATTGTAATAATGATAATGATGATTCTATATGTGTTATCTTGTGATAATTATTTTATTTATTTATATGTTATTGCTAAACTTTGTGTAAAATCAATTTCATAGATTTTATAAGAAATCTCTTTATGATCATTATGTGCTCTTGCTAATTGATTTATTGAGTAAAATCAATTTTTTGAATCTATGTGATATCATGGGTTGATCATAATTTGTTATATGTTGATCATGTTAAACATTTTGATCTATTTTCATATATATCATGTCATGTTTATTTCCATCATCTTTTACTCGATGTTTATATGGCTTTGAACAAATCTTATAATCTTGAAATCTTTGTCATGAGCACCTTGTTCTTGTTGCATTGTATATTTAAATAATATCTTGGCTCATTATTATATATTGGTATCTATTATGCTCAGTCATTTTTATGCTCTATTTATTATATCACATCATATATTTTTTCTTGATAATATTTTGCTCAAAATTTATATGGTCTTGCATAGAAGCAATTCCTATTAGTTATATGTTCTTGAGCAATGTCGTTTTATAATATCTTATGTTTTTTGTACTTGTCATGTTTATTATATGCTTTACTCTTGGAAGTTCCTTTGTGCAGATTAGCTATCTATGTTGTGGGATAGTTTGATTCTGGTATCCCTTCCTTGTTTAAGCATAGGATGGTTGTGGATCTATGATTTTTCAATATTGTTCATCTTTTAACTTATCCTTAACTGCAACAAAGATGGTTGATGTTAAGAATGAATGTAATGTTGAATTTTATCATATTATATTACAATATTCTAGTAATGTTGTATGATGGACATCCATATTCTACTGTTCATGCATCTTTCAGTTGTGTTGTGAAGACGGTCTGCTTGGCTCATGTTTCGATCAAAAGACCATTCAGGTCTTGTATTCGCAATGTAATCTCCAGTAAGAACTCTCTGAAGACTATTTTGATGTATGGATCTAGGGTTCTTGTCTTCGTCATACAGTCTATTGCATATTTATTTCATCTATCATTTGAGTTACAGGCTGTGATGATTTTGCATCCACATGTTCTGTTCTATTGGCCATACATTGTTGTGTTATGCAAACGTTCATCGTACAAGTTGCTTCTAATGCAGTTTCATGAGAAGTGGATGTTATCTTCATCAAGTCCATGAGGTGAAGTGTGTTTTTTATTCTCATTGTATGAAGCATTCTGGAAGTTGTCATCAAGGGGGATATTGGTGTGCTTCCACCTTCCTTCCATTTGTATTCTTTCTCCCAGTCATCATTAAGGGGGAGTGTTAGAATATGTAATGATGACTTATGTGGTATATTGGTAAAATATCATTTAAAGACAAAAAATAACTCTAATATTATAGAATAGAGTTATATCACATGCATCATTATAATTATATCATTTGTAACCATTCTCTATATAAAGAGGTGGAAATTCATTTATCCCTCATGTGTTATGGGATGTATTGTAATCCAAAAACCTTGGTATATAAGAGAGGTGAAGGAGACCCTTTTGGGTATGTGTTGATCGTAATTCATCACACATCACATCTTGTGTATGTTATTTGTACACACATGATTGTGATATGATTGGGTGATGGAGCTTGATGTGATGAATATGTGAGGATGTTAGGTAATCTTGGAGATATATTTTCAAAATAATGGAAGATGCAACCTTTCCCGTGGACGTATCCCATATTGGGTGAACCACGTATATTGGTGTTCTCTTTTTTTTCTCTTTTCTCCAATTTTATTTCATGATTTATGTTGTTCTCTAGATAGAATGATAGACTAGTAATTCTTTCCATATTTTATTTTGTGTTATGATATTATTTCATATATTCGTAATATTCTAACAGGGATGAGGCCTATGGTATCTTGTGTCTCAGCATTTCAAGAGATCTCTTTTTCCATCTTGATGGATTGACATCACCAAATGAAGTTTGGGAGAAGCTTAAGACTCTATTTCGAAAGACAGATGGAATGAGGGGACATCAACTCGATAATGATTTGATCTCATTGAGTTCCAGTAGCTTTGAATCCTTGTAAGTTTACTTTTCCAAGTTTAAGGCTCTCGTTTTGTAGTTAAAACGGTATGGAATCGAAAAGAAGGATGAGAAAATAGCCTTGGTCATACTTTCAAATATTGGTCGTGACTACGTTGTTCTTGTTTCGACCTTCTATGCCACCAAATTGACAGCACGAGCCTGGAAGATTCCTAAGCTTGTTGACTTCATGGAATCCCTCACTCAAGAGAAATACAAATTGGTTATGATGGGAACCATCAAATATTCCAAAGACCAAGATTTGGTTGTTGGATATTCTAAGGTGGATTCCAAAGGCAAGAAGAAATCCAATCCAAAGAAGCCACCAGAACAAAAGAGAGACAAGTACAAGTGTCAAGAGGAGTCATCAATCTCTAAGAAGAACTTCCAGAAGAAGAAGAATAAAGGTGAAATGAGCAAGTGTGCATACTGCAGTAAGGGCTATCATCCCGAGATCTCTTGTATCAAGAATAAAATTAAAATGTTGACTCAACTCTTGGAGAAGAACAACATCTCCCTTCCTGAATGTGCAAAGAAGAAGGAATGAGGATCAAGTTCAGATGACAAGGAGAGAGTTAGTGCCTTGGTTTCCAACACTGCAAGATCCACTACCTTCATCATTGATTCTGTAGCTTCAAGGAACATGGTTTCGACAAGGGAGAATTTCTCCTGTCTTGACGATTTGAAATGTCCAAAAATTGTTTTGGGAAATGACTATGTTACTGAAAGTAAAGGGAAGGGTAGGATTGATATTTACCATGGTTCCTTAAATGATGTTTTGTATGTCACAGGTATTATTGATAACCTCTTGTCAGTGTATCAAATGACCCACATTGGGTCTCCTAAGAAGGTTATATTCTCTCCCAATGAAGCTAAAATTTGAGATATTTCAAATCGTAAAGTCATAGCTAAAGGTGTTCTGGATCATAGTTCGAAAGTGTGCAAGTTTTCCCATTTCATACATTTCTCTAACCCCTCTTCTCTTCTCACTCATGCTAATGAAGAAATAAATATTTGGCATGAGAGATTTGTCCATCTAAATTACAAATATATTTCATATTTGAGTGACAAAGACATGTTCATAAGGTTACCAAAGGCCATTTTTTCTAAAGGAGTCTGTCAAGGTTGCATTCTAGGGAAAGACCTAGAGCATAAGTATGAGAGAGTCAGTAATGAGAGAACCTCTGCACCCCTTAAGTTAATCTGCAGTTACATTGTTGGTCCATTCACTCATATGTCCATGATTCCATACAAGTATGTATTAATCTTCATAGATGACTTTTCCAGGTACTGTTGGGTTTACTTCCTGAAGCATAAGTCTAAATTTTTTTACCTCTTCAAGGTTTTTTCAAGCATTGGTTGAGAATTAGTCTCGGAGGAAAATCAAGATTCTCAAATGTGAAAATGGTGTAGATCATGTCAATTCTAAGTTCATCCATTATTATGAATATGCAAGTATCCATATGCATAATTCTATTCCTTGCACACCTCAGCAAAATAGTGTTGTTGAGAGGAAGAATAGATCACTCAAGGAGATGGCAACTTCCATGATGGATTCAAAAACTTTGCCACCAAATTTTTGGGTTGGATCTATAAATTGTGCATCCTATATCCATATTAGGGTTCCTCATAGGAAACTTGATGCAATCACCCCATTCGAAGCTTGGAGTGGGCACAAGCCATATCTAATTCATTTCAGGATTTTTGTCTCAAGGGCTTGGGCTAGAATTCCAACTAAAAATAGGAAGGATTTGGAACCCCAAAGTCAAGAGTGCATATTTCTTGGGTGTTACGAAGAGATACTTCCTATGGCTTGGGGGTAACACAAAAGAAAGTATGACACCAGAAATAAATCATTTTCAATATGCAAGAGAAATAAAATAATATAACACTAATGGATATGAATCGTACCGTATTCTGGACGATTGAAGTAGGTCCCCGTTGATATTTTTCAATCACACTTGTATTCACAATTCACTCTCAACAACATCAAACAAGACAAGCGTGATATATAATGATGTGTTAGAGATACTCTACCATATATAATCAACCATGTATAAGCAAATAAATACATCCATGGATACAATATTTATATTCAAATGCACATGAATTAGACAGGAAATGGATATTTCTATTAATAAATCAGAGATGCAATAGTGACAAACTCTGTCGGCACTTCTGCGAACCGGAGAAACCAAGTCCTCCACCAGGGCTTCCACCACTTCAATCCTCCATCTCTCAATGGCAAGCTCATAAAGAAAAGGAAATATTTGGAATAACACTAAGTGCTCCAAAAGAACAAAGGGATGCAGACTCAAGCACAAGAAAATGAGGCAACAATGGACTATAGTTTCCTTACTCTTCAATTTCTCCTCCTTCAATGTATCCAAGAGGCTCAATATATAGCACTCCAAAGAGGTAATGGAGGGTAGAATCCGAATGTTCTCAAGGAATATCGAAGGCCAAGAGTCAAGTTATTCGTACTACTATGAGGAAAAATACAAAAATATTTTTCTTCATGCAAACTTCTCGATGTATGCAGGTTTGATCTCAAAAGCTGTGTATACATGCAAGTATAGATTCAAAAGTTGTGTATAGGCATAAACAGGTGTTTTTGGGGGATAATCTTGGAGAATCAAAGTATAATATAGGTAAATGGGTTCCAAAGATTCTGCATAGGGACATGGAAGGCCATAAAGGTGTGATCTACCAAGTGTGGTAAAAATAAGCTATAACAGATGCCCCCTAATGTGTGAGGTCAGAGGGGTAACATGATGGCCGAAATACATTATATAATCCATCCCATAAGTGGAGTAATGAATACCCACATGGAAGAACCAACCACTCATCGGTACAATACAATAATTAATCTCTGCATGTGACTGCAAATACATATAGAAATCCTGGATACATAAGAGTACAATGGTCATGAATAGGCATGATATACAAATTTCATGTGTGGTCATCGCCACGTCCAATATACAATGGATCAAGATCTCCATAGTGGATGAAGATATATGATATACACTGGAAACAATGGAATGAAGATCACAAGAGATGAAATCTCATGAATACTGGCACAATCAAGGATGTAGCATATGTGGAATGCCACCAATCTCGAAGGTCTTCTATGCAAACCGCTACGAGTACATGTCCTACTATGTGAATAGATGTGTCAAGGTGAGGGATAATTTTAGAGGCGAAATTTATCCCATGGGCTATTTTTAGGGGGTTTTCTTGAAAAAAAGATTCTCCATTTTGCAATTTTTGAAGCCCTATTTCTCCTAATTTTGATGGGGTAAACAATTTTCACCCTAAAAATCGCAAAATTATTATATAAACAATATAAAATCCTTGTAAATTAAAATATTTTTTGAAAAATATCGTCAAACATTCTATAGTTGGTGTTTTAAGAATTGGTAAGATTCGCCAACATTTATACACTTTTAAATAAGTATGGTTCCTTAAAATCATCCCTGGTCGAGGTTGAACATAGTAGTCCATCGTCTAATTACCAATTATTGATGTATACCATTAACAGATGCGAGATATCCCACCGATAATGATAATGGGAATCAAGGTACAAAGTGCAATCTAGCATGTGTGAATATATGTGTTTAGGTCAAACACTTGAAATAATCCATCGATCAGGGGACATTGATGTATTCTCAAAACTATTGATGGCGAGAGAACCTACCACTGATGACTGTAAGTCTCAAGGCACTCAAATGGACTCTAGACTCGTATTCCAAAATAGATGATCTGAATTCGATAGAATGGAATTTGCTAGAAGGAGGGCACTAAGGTATCCCCCATCAACCAACACGAGGTACTCAGCAATGATGTATAATGTAGAAGAACTTGAACAATATGTGCATGAACTAGTAACTGTATCAAGAATGGTCAAGATAACTGAGGAATGACCGACTCAGACTTCAACTTCCTTCAAAAAAGAGCATAAGATGAATGGTTACTGTAGGTAGGCAGCATGGAATCAATATGCAAACTAGGACATCTCTATAAGACAGGAGGCATCGACAGAGCCTCCATAGGGACTGAAAGCATAAACAGTTGGTGGAGATAAACTCAAATTAACGATTAAAGCTCCTAAAGTCAAACTAATAACCCAACCAATGGATGTGATATACATTGCTATGTTCAAAGGAGAGACAACTTGACTGCTGCCAAAGATAATATCATTTCTCATCCAAATTTTTATGTTTTTTTTTATTTTTTTGTACTTTTTCAGAGGTTGAAAAGCTTGAAAAAGAATAAAAGTTCTTTATAGTACATAGCTAGGAGGAGACGAGTGTGGCAGGAAAGAAAACTAGTTCCAAGTAGTGGAACATACCTATGCTCAATGCAAGAAATCATGTATAGGATAAGGACACTTGGGGGAAGGTCTCCTCCTGGTAAAGGGTGATCGAGATGCAAAGGATATGTAAAAGATCTGCTTTGATAGGATTGAGACAAGCTCAAGCTACATGGCTTATAACTCGAAAGTAGGGAGGTGGCGTAAATATCAATATGGAAAGCAAAACTCATGAAATGAAATCACAATTTGATATATACAAGGGAGCCCCTGAGTGAAAAGGATGGCATAAAATTCAAGAGAAGTATGAAGCTCTTGCTCAAGGATATGGTGGGACTATAAGGGAATCCCCAAACCTAAAGGAGAAATCTCGGCATGGGTACTAAATGCAAACAAGATATAACTAGGGTACCCATGTATAGGAAAGCTCTACCACTCACATAATGTCACTTCTAAATAGCAGTATGAAGGTTTCGCGACATTAGGAAGTGGGTTCGTACCTAAGGTCAAGATGAAACTATCATAAGGAAATGCATAAAGGAAAGTGGATGTGAAATCCTAACCTATATATCAGTTCGGAATTATACCTAAAATGGGAACGAACAAGTCAAAACCTCAGAGAGAGTGTACAAAAAACCGGACTCTACATGACAATAATATTAGTCCAAAGAAGCTGGATATAGTCAGTAAAGACTCCAAACTATAGGATATAGGGAGGATTGGCCATGACAATTGCATTCAAATGAAATAGTGCGGTGGAAAATGGGACTCTAAGAAGGAATGTAAGGTGTCAACCCAATGTTCATGTATCCACTACCACCCCCGTGAGGGTGAACACTAGTGTTAAGATCAGACGAAGGGAGTAAAAATCCTCCGCAAATGGAGAAGAGGATAGAATATGACCACTCCCAACTCTATGAGCAATGTAAGGGGCCGTGGTGCCCACCAGTCCAACACTAGGGTCCGCACTAGGACTTGGAGCGGGTGACAGGATACTAGTAGTGATATTAAGCATGTCGAACATAAAAGGAACTAAAATCAAGAGAACATAAATATACTCAAGTAACCACGATCCCTAAATCCAACTAGCGCACAAAGAGCATACTCTTAAGAAAATCTATAGCTAGATGCAGACAAGCCATAGGGTGGATAATGAGCTCCCAAATCTAGCAGGTATGTCTCACCCAGGAGAGGCCTGAAACTCCCATACACTACAAGTGGAGGTACTTAACCAATTATAATGGCCCTCAGCTTCAACACGTAAAGCAACTGTGTTGTTCGACCCCTTCCTGTCCAGGACACTCAAAAAATAAACTCTGTAAGTACCCCATGTGATACCTAGGTAAGGAAACTAATTTCACCCCAATATAGCCAATTCTCGGGTGGACAGTCGTAGGTGGGATCGACCGTATGGGCAGGGTAGCAAATCCCAAAGCTCGAAAGCACCAACCAGTACCTCAAAAGCCCCCAGATATGAATATGATCCTGGAAATATCATCGGCACTCACAGAAAGTGGCCAAGGGCTATCCCAACCACAATCGTGTACATTGCCTCGTGCTTAACTCCTATGTAAGAGGAGCCTCCTGAGAACACTAATTATACCAAGGATTTCACTCTCTCAACTGGATAGACACCTACTTGTTGTGTTTAGTAGTCTTGGAGAATTTCTCACAATGAACTATTCCAAGACTCTAAATCATAATCTTGTTGATGTACCCTAACAAAGAAAAACGTGTAAATCATTTTAATTTAAGCGTTGATTTCAATGGTTGTGATTACTCAAAGGGAAATGACCGTGCAACCAATGGTATTACGAATCAGCAGTGAAATAAATGTGCACACCTAACAAATAATGCCAAGTGAAATCTTGTCTTTAAATATGAATAAATGGATATGCCACTACATGAAATGAAAAAAAATTCATTCCCTTCTAAATGCCAATGAAATATTTCCTATTTGAAAGCCTAAACACAACTCTCATCCAAGCAATCCAATGCAAGTAGCTCCTTAAATCCATATGTGAGATGCAAATAAGAATAAAACTATTTTGTATTTTCAATATAAAAGAATGAAAATGCAATAAAGGTCATTAAAATCCTCAATATCTACAGCAAGTAGAAAACACAAACTAAGAAAGACATCGAGACAAAAACACTAATGCACTAATGGGAAAAAAAAGGAGATAAATGACTAGAACTACTTTAAAAAACAAATAAACGAAAAAGTGATCTTTGGTCACAAAAGAAGCAGTCAACAAAAAACATTAGTACCCAGGAATACCCAGCCACACTCAAAACCTACCTAGCAACAAATTCCCACATCAAACTCAACCAAAAGGGAGGATGTACATGATTGTTCAAAGAACAGTAACATATGTACGCTAATTTTGGCCAAAAACCTGCATGTATATGCAACTTTTGTCCAAAAACCTGGGTATGTAGAGAATAAAGTGGTAAAACGTAGGCCAAGGGTCAAACCACTATAGGGGAGTGTCAATGGAATAACATACTACTAAATGTGACACAGAAATGGGGAGAAACAGAGAGCAAGTCAAGAATATCAAGCACATCGTGCCCCCAAACCCCAAAGAAAAACAAGGAGATTCCCCAGTGGAGTCATCAATTCTGTTATGGAGAGAAACTTCCTATGGCTTGGGCGTACCACAATAGATAGTATGACACCAGAAATCATTCCTTTCCAATATGCAAGAGCAATAAAATCATCTAACACTAAGGGATATGAATCAGACCTTGTTTCGAATGGTTGAAGTAGATCCTCGTTGATCTTTTTCAATCACACTTGCATTCATAATTCACTCTCAACAACAACAAACAAGACAAGCATGATATATAATGATGTGTTAGAGATGCTCTAGCATATATAATCAACCATGTATAAGCAAATAAATATATCCATGGATACAATATTCATATTCAAATGCACATGAATTGGACAAGAAATGGATATTTTTATTAGTAAATCAGAGATACAATAATGACAAACTCTATCGGCACTTCTACGAACTGGAGAAACTAAGTCCTCCACCTGGACCTCCACCACTTCAATCCTTCATCTCTCAATGGAAAGCTCACAAAGAAAAGGAAATCTTGGGAAGAACACTATGTTCTCCAAAGGGACAAAGGGAAGCAGACTCAAGCACAAGCAAATGAGGTAACAATGGACTAAAGTTTCCTTACTCTTCAGTTTCTCCTCCTTCAATGTATCCAAGAGGCTGGATATATATCCCTCCAAAGAGGTAATGGAGGGTTGAGTCCGAGCATTCTCAAGGCATATGGAAGGCCAAGAGTCAATTTATTCGGACTACTATGAGGAAAAGTCCAAAAATGTTTGTCTTCATGCACACTTCCTGATGTACGTGGATTTGAGCTCAAATGTTGCGTATACATGCAAGTATAGCTTTAAAATATGTGTATAGACATAAACCAATATTTTTGGGGATAATATTGGAACATCAAAGTATAATATAGTTAAATGGGGTCCAAAGAGTCTACATAGGGACATGAAAGGCCATAAAGGTGTGATCTACCAAGTGTGGTAAAATAAGCTATAACATTTGGTATTCTGAATATTCCAAAGGGTATAAGCTTATCAACTTTAACACTCAAAAATACTTCATTGAAAGGAGTGTTCATTTTGAACAAGAACCTATGCCAGCAGCAGAAATCGGAGATTCTTCTTCATCACCACCACCACTAAATGTAAGTGAAGAGACTGATGAGTTTTCTGATTATGATATGTCTGATAATGATGATTTAATTTCATATCCTAAAATTCCTACAATACCACAATGGGCAGCAAGGACAATTCATGTAGCTGGGGAACTAGCTCAAAATCCTAGTGACACTACAAGGACTAGATCTCAATTTGAGAGTGTCGTTTCTATAAAAGATCCATTCTTTATTGAGAAGTACTATTTGATGGTTGAATCAGAAACTTAGACATATAAAGATGCATCAGAAGATCCAATATGGCAAACAACCATGAAGGAAGAGTACATCTCGCTCTAGAAGAATGACACATGAGAGCTAGTCAATCTCCTGCCAGGGAGAAAGCTAGTCAAGTGTAAGTGGTTTTATAAAACTAAATTTCTGATGATGGGTCACCTTTGAAATATAAGGCAATATTGATAGCTAAGGGATACTCACAATTTCAAGTTATTTATTACAATGAAACCTTTGCACCAGTTGCAAAGATGGACACCATAAGGATAATTTTGGCCATTGCAGTCTCAAGGAATTGGGAGGTGCATCACATGGATGTGAAGAGTGCCTTTATACATGGATATTTGTAAGAAGCCTGATTTATATGCAGCAAGCTGAAGGTTTTGTTTCTAATCCATCTCTTGTGTGCAGGTTAAAGAAATCATTGTATGGGCTAAAGCAAGCCCACGGGGATTGGTATGCCAAGATTGATGGATTTTTGTTGTCACGTAACTTTGTTAGATGCAAGTGTGATCCAAATGTATATTTGAAGCTGATATGTGGTTCCTTAATCATTATTTTTTTTCCATGTGGATGACCTATTGATGACGAGGCTTGTGTTTATGCTTGCAGATGGACCAATCAGCAGGTCAAGTGAAAAGCAGAGTGCCATTGCACTCTCTTCTATAGAGGTAGAGTATAGAGGAGTTGAGAATGCAGCTACTCAAAGTTTGTGATTGCAAGGAATACTTGGAGAGTTTGGGATCAAATTAGAGACTTCCATGGTCATCTATTGTGACAATCAAAGAACCATTTGAATTTTCACTGATCCAATATAGATACAGTGAACCAAACATATTGAGATCCATATGCACTATATTAGGGAGCTTGTGCATGATGGGATCACTGCTCCACTCTATTGCACATCTTCAGAGCAAGTAGCAGACATCTTCACCAAGGTGTTTTTTGAGAAGACCTTCATTAATCTCAAATCACTGTTGGGGATTGTTGATCATATGGTGAAGAAATATTGATAACAATATTTCCAAAATTTTGTTTCATGTCCATGTTTTAGGGAGGATTTTTCCCTTGTGTGTTTTACCTCTTTCCTTGGTTGTATGCACAAGCAGTATGTAAAAGGTGACTAATCCTTGTTGCTAGGCCCTATAATATGATATATTTTTATGATATTTAGATAAATTTGGGCTTAATGGGGGTGTTATAATAAATCAAAACCATAGTTACACTTAGGAGACATTAATTAATCATTTTTGTCATTTTCCTAGATTCATTATAGCTAGTTGGCATCCACTTGCACCTAGAAGTCAACAATTGATAAAAATGGCTAATGGAGCACTTTAGAAATAATATTGGAAAATATTTTGACAACTCTACAGTCATTCCAGAATAGTAAAAGTGTGGTTCTATTTTTTCTAAGTTGCTTTGTTTTTCAATAGTTTTAAGATAAAAAGGAAAAGTTAGTCTTGGAGTAACTGCCTTGTTTTTTTCCCAACTCATCCTCCTTCTTTTTCTCCATCCAAAATCATGGTTCTGGTTCTATCACTTAACATCTGGTACATCTCACTCAGCGAATTTGTGAGCATCTTGACATATTAGAAAAGTGACTTATGCCCCTATGGGGGATTTTGACTAGTTTAGTAAGCCCGTTTTTTATCTAATTCGAATAGCATCCTTATTATTTTGAATCTATAATATAATTATATATTTTTACATCCTATTACTTCATTAGGTTGGATTATGTACAGTTATTAAATAGAATTTTGTGTTATGCTCCATATTCAGTCTCATTTTTGTGGAATTTTGCATGTTTCACTAGTAATTTTGTGAGTGTAATTGTTCTACAGCTTGGGCCTAATTTTCAAAGAACCTTGCACCTCAATATGTATTCTTAACTCCACTAATCACAATTCCTATACCACCGCTATGATCACCCTCCCACTCTACCGTATTAACACCTTCCAATCCATTTAGTCCCAAATGCAACTATGCTCCAAACCAAGGTTGGGAACATAAACAACATAAAACCCTAATAAGCAATCTTAAACCATAAATTTGACCCAAACACATCAATCCTCAATATAAAAAACATGATCCACCCCAAAAATCTACAAATAGGAAGAAAGGGAAATCACCACACCCCCATTCCCTTAATAGTCATCCAAATCCTAGAATGGGAAATTCCAATAATAGTTCATCTAATTTAGGAGCTAAAAACTAGTCAAATTGACCTCCTATGAAAAAATTACATCTAGCCCAAATATCTAAAAAACATTTTGTGCAATCTTCTTACACCTAATCATTGTCATCCACCTCACATTCTAGGACAGTAGGGAAAGCTTCATTCCAAAGGAAGATGAAGTCCTACAATTGTATCATTTATCCATCTCAAACCATTCCAAGGCACGATCATGTAGATCATGCAAGTGAACTAGTGCACAACCCTATAGGATTTCAAACACAACTTAGGGTTCATGTCTCCCATCCTCACCCCGACTTGTCTACACAAGTAGAGGAAGAAACCTCCTTCCTATTGTTAAAATTTAACTATCACACTATCTCTAACTTCAAGTTTCTTGACATAGAGAAACTAGACCCACCCTTGATCACAAGTTCAAGGTTTCAACCATGGATATTTCCCAACCACCAAAGATTATCTACTAACCCAAATCACTCATTGTACCACTGGGACACTAGGGGTATTAAAAAAAACTCGATCTCAACTGAAAATGAGTTAAAAATTCCATTTCTAAAGCATTAAAATCCCAGAAATAGTGTTTAGGTAGCTCTATATACCATTTCACGGCAACTCCGGTGAGGGTTCTCTGAAATAACCATAAATGGATTGGACTGTCCATTATAGAATTTGATGAGCACCATAGATGAAAATTCATCACATGGTTCTTAGGGTCCTCACTAGGTTCTCCATCGAATTTAAATATGTCCAAAGGCAACTTAACTGGAATGCCTGGCCATGAGGGATCATGATGAATAGGATCGTTGATCAGTCTGGACAAATCGGGAAGATCTAATGTAGCCAAAAATGGCAATTGTTGATTTCGTTGAGGATATTGGTAATACTAGTATGGAGTTTGTAGATCAGTAAGACCATATGGAGATTGATAAAGGGGCATATATGATGCCCCCGCAGCTAGTTGGTTGGGTGGTTGGTTACTAGAAGTTCCACTAGACAGTGGGCCACCAAGGGAGGTGGACCTCTGGGGGGTGGGCCTCTAGAATGTGGTGGTGGACCTCCATGAGGAGGTGGTGGTGGGGGTCCTCTAGGTGGGGGTCCTCCAAATGGTGTCCTCCATAAGGTGGTCCTCTAAGTGGTGGCCCTCTAAATGGTAGTCCTCCAGATGGTGGGACTCCAAGTGGAGGTCCTCCTGGTGGTGGGCCTTCAAGTGATGGTCCTCTAGATGGTCCATAGAGACCTCCGGATCCTCTAGATCCATAGGTCCTCCTGGTCCTCTCGAGGGTCCTCCAGGTGGTGGGCCTCTGAGTGGACCTTCATAACCTCTAGCAATGTTTACAAAATCTCCTCCATAGGATGGGACATTAGACAAATTCAAGTGTCCTCAGTATAAATTGTCGCTGATGGTGCTGGTTGATAAGGTCGATGAACCGTAGGTGCTTGATTCCCAGGATAAGTATATCCCTAAGAAAGCAAAGTAACGATGGGTTGGAACCATAAGGATCCTCCCTGACCGGATGAAGGTACAACTATAGTGGTATTAGGAGGAGGAGTATTTACTGCTGGTGGTCTTGTTGGTAAATTCTGCCCCATGCTAGAAACTATTCCCCCTGTAGAATAAGCAACTTGAGCTGGGGACTTCCCCCTAGGTGTAGAAACTATCGGGGGAGTCAAAACTAATGGAGAATTTTGACTGGGTGGGGCGGGAGTGGATGTTTGACCTAGATTTTGAGTAACCAAGTTTTGGGTCGGTGACCCTGATACAGGAGCCACTCGAGGTGACGAAAGGGAATGATACCTAGGTGGTGTTGTTCTTGAAAGACTAGGAAGAGGAGAGAGACTTATCCTTCTTAACTTTTTCGTGCTTTAACGCAAATTATTAATAGATTCCAGGAAAAATTCTTCATTAGACAGAGCATTTTGAATGATCTACCTAAGAGGGGTAAGTACGGATGGCTCTGGTTCAGTTGTGGTAGTTCCATATTTAGAAATTGATTGGCCTAAGGAGATTATCCAAAAAGGAGCTTTTGGACCATATGTGCCTCTATGGTCTCATCGGGTGGGTTTTGAAATGTCCATTTATATGAGCCAAGTTAACCTTCTATTGGAAACTGGAAGGTTGTGACAGCCGCAAGAGGATGTTGGACCGAAGGACTATCATAAACAGATAATTCTTCTCTAGTTCTCGTTACTGGAGTATCTTATATATGAGCATCAGCAGAATTTGGTAGTTCCATGGTTTCCCCTTCATTTTATTCCACGGAAGGAGGAGAATCAGGTGGTAAACCCTGCAACCTATGAGAACGTCTTGCAAGCTGATCATCCAGGGTGATGACTGAGACTCTCTACTCTAGGTTTCAAAAAAGGAAGAAACCACACACAAACAAACCTATGTAATATAAGTCTACAAGAAAACTTAAATGACAGGATGGGTTGAATATAGCCGGTTCCTCACTAGGATTATCAAGCTGTCGCAACTCGCGATATACCTCAGGGTCAAATAGTGAAACGTGACAAGGAGGATTGGGACCGTACCCTTGCCTAAACACCTGATTACTTGGACGGAACGTGCGTAGTAGCTCCCCGAGTGTTGTTCTCGGTGTATTATTCCAACAAGATAGCCAAAAGGATTTTCTCAGACGGTTAAGGAATACTAGAAGGGTCTCCCTATATACAAAAGGTACATGGGAGCTCAAATCCGTATTAGTGTTGTCTAATGCACAATTGTTTGAAAGGGGCCCTCCGATATACAATCGAGTATGTAAAGTACATTTACATATACCTTAAGGGTACATGAAAGGTCATTCTATATATCGAAGGTATGTGGAGGAACCACACAGAGCCCGGGATGCAGTGCAGGCATGAAACGAAAGCTCCTATTTTTTAAGATGAAGTGACACGTCTCTATCCTATCACTCAAATTACTATAAATTTTATCCTAGCCTACCATTTATTTTATCTAGATGGTTAGTGAATGTTTGTGAGGTGTATTTTAAGATGCAAATTATAATTTATATGTGATGCAACTTCTTTTTCTTCAATGAGAACTATCTAGAGTAGCGAAGAGACCTTTCTTTTTCTTTCAAAAACACAAAATTTCCATGCTACTTTCAACAACTCAACTTTCAAGACCTAACGAGTGATTCTTCAAACACAAAATATTTCTCACCAATAAGAATTCTAAATATCTAAATCAAGAAAAGAAAAGAGAGCCTCTAATGTGTATCAAAATTCAATTTTCTCAATAACACGCAAAAAGATCTACTTTCCTAAATCACTCATGCAAATCAAGCATAAACAAGACAAGATAGCTAGTTTCTTTTTGTATTTTTGAATATATTTCTTAAACATAAATATCATAAAGCAGCTAAATTAAACTTATTTAAGAGAGGCTAAAAATCTTCTTTTTCAAAATAAAACTTTTAGAGAATGGACCACACAAATCAGAAATCCAAGACTATAATTTCACACAATCCTTTTCACTATGACACCTTTGCTAAAAGAGAAAATAAATGTTTTGAAATTGAGCTCAATAAATGAGAATCAGGTTGTCAGAACCACCAGACTCAGCAATCAAGCACTTAAGAAAATCACACTAGAAATTGTCTAAGAAATAAAAATCATCAAAAAATAAAACTTGCAGTTAGTATGGGAACCTACCTCAGCGCATGGAAGAAGGTTGCACCAAAGCACTAGCACGAGATCGATGCTTTTTGTCCACTACAACAAGGAGTTGGTTGCACTTTGTTTCAACTGAACAAAGGCGCTAAAGGAGCTGACTGTCAAGAGGCAAAAAGTGCCTTTGGAATAATGGTGCTCTATCAGTTCGAGCTAAGTGCACCAGCCAATCTATAGATGGAAAAAAAATTAAGATATGCACAAGGAACCAAAAACTAGAATGAGTTGGACTGATATAAGTAAAAGCAACTTCCTAAAGAGGCATTTCATAGAGTAATAAGATGGATCACTCACCTTATCCACTAAAATGAGCTAAGGAAGAAAATGCAAATTTCATAAGTGAGAAAGTTACCAACAGTTATAGATATAACTGTATCTGCTCCAGATATGACTAGATCTACCCCGTATCTGAGTGGATTAATCTTTCCCCAGTATGGTCGCCAATTTTGTTTCAATGAATTTTGCAAGCGGTGTGGACATCGCTTGTTCCTCTACCCTGTATGATACAAGCATAGAACAAAAAACCACAGCAGCATATCCTTTCCCTAGATAGTTAATTTACTCAAAATAAAAACCACTCTCATACCTCAAATATGAATGCTTTTGTCCTTGTTCCAATGTTCTACATGCAATCTTCAGTACCTAAAAAAAAGATCAAAAGGCAACACAACAAGATGAGAGCAACATGATAAGTTAACAATCTATGCTAGTGATCAAGGAATCTAACAATATTTAATTGATATTGACACAAATTAAGTATGGGAAAGTGGAACACTTTTGTATTAATTAATAAAGAAGGTAAATCTACAACCGAATCCTTGATGTTTCCAGCTTTGTCTTCCACAATGGACTTACAATACTCCTCACTCACAATGCGCTCTTCACACATAGACTCACTCAAACTTTCCTGTAAACCAGATCTTAGTCCAACAGCATAAGGATACTTTCTTTGGTCTCCCCTCACTCACTCCATGAAGGATTCATTTATGGGCCAAATGAGATGAGATTCACTTAGGAAATGGATAGGAGATGATCCCAATAGGTAAGGAAGGAGAATTCCACCTCTTTCTAGATAGTATGAACCAACTCCATGGAGGTTTTCATAAGGAAGCTTCTAGAATATTCTTTTTTCATGTTTTAAGTCCACCGGCACTTTTGGCTTAAGTTAAAAAGGATTTGATGCTTATTTCTCACAGGTAAAGAGCATCGACGGTGCCTAATGTCGAGACAAAAGGCACTGGCGCTCTTTGTTGAATAGGATAGTGCATCGATGGCACTCTGTCATAAATGGGTAAAAATGTCGGTCTTCCCAAGGATGGAAAAAATTCACCATAGGAATCTCTGAACAGGTTCTCTAAAGGGAAATCAGGAAACAATGGTTTTTTAGGTGCAACAAGGACCCCATCACACATTATGTTTCTGATTTCTGATTTCCGAGAATAGAAAGGAGGAAAGAGGCATTAGAGGAAATTTCAACTCAAAATGGGCCTTTTAACTTTTATTCAAATTACATGTCATCATGTGTTACCCAATGAAATTGCTTTAAATTTGAAATACCGTATAGGTCTTAAACACTTTTTTAATATAAATTTGGGGATAGGTATCATAAAAAAAAACTACATTTTTTGTTTGTATTTTTGACATATATCCCCGTGTTTTTACTCAAATTTCGATCGGGAGAGCTCGTTGGATGCATAATTAAATTCCGCATCCAACGAGTACCCACTTGGCATACTTTTGACGGACCCCGCTACCCCAAAAACAAGAAATTCATCATTTCATTTTTTCAGGTATTTCTTGATTTTGGGGTAGTGGGGTCCATCAAAAGTATGCCGAGTGGGTACTCGTTGGATGCGGAATTTAATTCCGCATCCAACGAGCTCTCCCGATCGAAATTTGAGTAAAAACATGGGGAGATATGTCAAAAATACAAACAAAAAAGTAGTTTTTTTTCTTTTCTTCCTCCAAAATTAATAAATATTATTTTATTATTTTAACTATTATTTTATTAGTTCATTTTAGGAGGCCCATTTTGAGTTGAAATTTCCTCTAATGAAGTACGGAAGGCGGAAGGCGGAAGAGTCGTTAAGTATTTCCAACGCACATTAGATTTATGATTCCTGACTTCCGAGGTCGAAAGGGAAGAAAGTGGAAGAGCAGAAGGTGAAAGGAAGAAGGCTGGAAATTCACTTTGTCGAGATTTTTAGTTTCTGATTTTCGATGTCCGGGAGGAAAGGCGGAAGGCGAAGTGCGAAAATTACAGATTCAGTGCAGAAATGGTGTTTTCGATCACAGTAGGGATCTGTGAAGGGAGGAACGATAGTTACAATGGTTTCTAAGCCTGAGAATGAAGGCTGGAGTGTGTGTTAAGGACCATGCCCTGTGTTTTGAAAGAGAACAAGGGTTCTTGAAGTAAACATTTTAATTTATCTGCATTATGGGGTATGCGTACGTGATAGTTGTGCCCCTAAAAAGGTTTTCATAGTTAGTCATTTTATTCCTCTTTTTTATGAAATCATTTTATCTCTAAAGTCAAGACCATTATCTTAAATTCCTTAGTGGACCAGCAAGATAAGGGGCCTCTTGTTTGATATCAAATGATGACCATTGGAAATCAATGAAATATGGTATTCATCAATAATTTGAATTTTCACCATCCCATTGTCATATATTGTCTCAATCTCATATGGTCGTAACCAATGGGACGGAGCTTTCCCTTGAAGTCCTTAAACCTAGAATCATAAAGTAATTCTGAGTACCCTACCTAAAATTTATTTCTTTTAATAAATTGGTCATTCCATTTGGATCTTTGGTGTTGAAAAATAGCAGTATGATGTAATAAAACTTAGCACAACTCATCTATCTCATTGATATTATTTAAGAGATTATGTTGAGCCTCTAATTAATCAATTCCTTACTGAAGTGCAGTTCTCAATTCCTTTACTTCCACCTCAATTATTAAGGTAACGTGTTTTCCATATACAAGCCCAAAGGGGTCAAGCCTGTAGTACTCCTCCATGTTCACCAGTAAACCCATAGAACCCTTGGAAATCTATAACCCAAATCTATGAAGGTGGAACTGAACTGTATTTGTAAGCGATTCCAGAATTTTGTTAATAGATTCAACCTACCCATTAGTTTATGGGAAATAGGGTGGGGTCACCTATGCTTGATACGATATTTCTTTGTAAGAGACCTGATAAGTTTGGAAGTAAACTATGTTTCACCAACAGTAACTATTTCTTAAGGGACAGAAAATATGGAAAACAATATCCATAGAGAGAACCTGAAACTGCTTGTTTTGTAGCCCTTAGAAGTGCCTTTAGATCCACCCATTTAGAAACACATCGTGTGCAAACTGAAATAGAGGATTTATATCTGGATGGGGGGATTAATAGGTCCTACAAAACCCAAAGCCCATTTTTCAAAGATTTACCCCATAATTTGGGTCTTAAGTGGCATCTCATCAGATTGAACTGGACGCCTTATACTCTAACAATTGCCACAACATTTCAAATATTCTCGTGCATCCTTAAATATATTAGGCCAATAGTATCCCAGATGAAACACCCTATGAGAATTTCTCTTTTCTACAAATTTCCCCAACAAGGATTGTCATTGCAATCCCTTGGGATGTTATAGATTTCATCTTTTCTAACACAACATTAAATTATCAAATGTACTCTAGTATATAAAAGATAAATTTTTATCTAAAAGAATATGCTACTTTGCTTGATAATTCTCTGTCATTCTTTTGGTGAAAGATGCACCGGGAGTTTCCCTCCGGCTAAAAACTTAGTAATATCTACAAACTATGAAGTGTTAGTATATCTTGTGAAAAGATGCTCATCGGGGAAGGTATCCTCAACAAGAGTTGTTCCATCATCATTAGTAAACCTGGAAATTAAATCTAATACAAGATCATTCTTTCCTTTCCAATATAAGATGGTAATATAAAACTCTTGTAGTCACTCAGCCATTGGTGATGGGTTTATTCATCAAATATTGAATGGTTGAATGATCATTGTGTAGAGTTACATAAAAGCTTGGTATATAGTGATGGAATTTATTTACAACATCAATAACAACGAGAAATTCATTTTCCCTTACCTTATAATTCATCTCCATGAGAACCAAATTCTTACTGATAAAATATATAGCATAATGCTTCTTATTCTCGTGTTGTCCCAACACTACTCCAATAAAGGTATCCAAGACACATGTTGATATGAGAAATGGTAAAGACCAGTGAGGCCCTCTCAAGATTGGGGATTTTAGACAATTTTTCTTTTAGTATTCCAAGATCCTATTGACATGAGTTATCCCGTATAAATTCTACTTTTTTAGATAAAAAGGAAAATAAGGGGCATGTCATCTTTGAAAATTTAAAAAAAAAACACCGATAATAACCAGCATATCTTAAGAAGCTACATACCTCCTTTTGACTTTGTGGAATTGACAGATTAATCATTACCTGAATTTTGGTTGGGTCCACCTTGATACATGCAGATGAAACGTGGTTTCCCAATACAATACCTTTAGCCAACAACATAAAACATTTTTCATTACCGAGAGAAAAATTTCACTCATTGCATATTCTAAGTACTTTATCCATATTTGTTAGTGCTTCTTCAAACATGTCTCCATATGTCGTGAAATCATCCCTGTAAACTTGCATGCAATCGTGAATCAGGTCGAAAAATATGTTAAGGACTGCTCGTTGAAATGTAGTAGGTGCATTACACAATCCAAAGAGAAGAACTTAATAGCCATAAGTTCTCCATGGGCATGTAAACATAGTCTTCTCTTGGTCCTCGGGAACAATTCTAATATAATTATACTCGCTAAATCCATCGAGGAAAGAAAATCATTTATTTCGTGCCATTGTGTCCAAAACATTATCAATGAAAGGTAGCAAGAAGTGGTTGTTATGAGTAGTCTTATTTAACTCTTTGTAGTTCACACAAAGTCGTCATTCATTAGAGGAATTTTGAGGTCAAAAATGGCCTCAAAACAAAAATTGCCCCATCAAAATCAACTTTACAAGAACTAATCAAATTTTAGAGAATGACATCATCATTTATATTTTAGGTGATATTTCTTGAGTTGAAGTTGCTTACTTGTCAAATTCTAAATGGTGGATGAAAATCCATGGTTAACCATACTCATAATGGAAAAGGTACTCATAATTACTTTCAATTATAATATTTATGTACTTAGTACTCTTAAAATACTTTTACTTTCAAGTACATTCTCTTTTGAATATAAAAATATATTATTAATCAAAAGTCAAACATAAATTAAAAAATAAAATCATAAGTGAGTATTTTAGTTTTTATATAATAAATAAATTTTATTGTATATATAAAATTATTATATATTTTATCACGTCATATGTTATAATTTTTATTATGTGATATATGATACATATAATATATAACATAAAGCAACATCTTAACATTATATAACATAATCGACTCTTTATGTTTTCTTTTTGTTATAATATAAAATCATATATATTATGTGTTTATATAAATGGTTATATATGATATTATATTAAAAAATAATACAATTATTTTTAGAATTATTATTTTATATTATAATAATTATATTATATTTTAATATAATATATAATTTTATATTTAATTAAAGACTAAAGATTAAATTTATATTAAATGTGTAAATATATAAAATAAATAATTATTAATGTGAATTATTTTAAATGGGTATAATTTAGAATTTATTTATTTACAATTCAAAATTAAACTGTTTTACTTTATTTTATTTTATGAGTATTTTATTTATATATATTTATGCAATCAAAAATATTCATGTTTCTAGTCATATCAACAATTATTTTTTATTGATTTAATTTGTGCACATCTTTTTACTTCAACTTAACCATAGTTACACAAATTGTAATGCAAAAGGTGAGTTATAAATATACATTCCCCCAAAAATGACAAACTTATAATATTTTATTATATCTCTTATGAGGCTCATTTTAGACCTCAAAATTCCCCTAACGTTCTATTTTTCTTTGGAACCACAACAAGTGGTGAAACCCATTGACTATAAAAAATGGGATATATAAAATTCACAGCCAATAACTTATGAATCTCTTCTTTCACTGTTTCATGTAGAAAAGGATTCATTCTGCATTGAAGCCATCGGATGGGTCAGGAATCATGTTTGATGTATATATGATGAGTGCACAAGTTTCGGTGAATCCTTTGCATGCCTGGATAGTCCCAGGAAAATACATCATTATGTCTTCGTAATACCTTAATAAGTTGTTATGTTTGTTGGACTAAGAGTTTAGAGTTAGCATTTATCAATTTCCCTTACTCAATTTATGTTTTCGCGGAGGTGGAACCTATTGTACTGCAACGAGGTCTAGGTATAATTTCAGCTAATGTTGATGAGCTAGCCAATGTGCATCTTTTCTGAATAGTAGGTTTCAAAATCTAATTGAGGGTATGAGACGTTTCTTGTGATGAAGAGAAAGAGTTAGCCATAAATTGGTTAATTGCATCCTCTTCAATTTTATCTTTTCTGGAAATGTATTATTCAATTGCAAGTAGGTGGTTTGGTATTTTCCCCCATCATCAGTTTATTCCCCTTCTACTCATTCTTTCTCTATGTTTGGCTTAGCATGGGGATATAATGTGAGTTCCTTAATGGAAGTTCCATGGGAAATTGCCATATTCCCATATCTGCAATCGACTTAAGAACCGGCGGTGGCCAACCAAATCCTCCCTAGAATCAAAGGATATCCATTTCAATTAGACTTAGTCTGCATAATCATGAAATATACGGGATATTCCTAGGAATCCATATAAATCACAACATCATCAATAATGCCTTTAGGTTTAATTGTGGATTGATCTACCAGCTAAAGTACTGTGTAGGTTTCTCTAAGGTTTGATAGTTCCAACATTCCATTGTTTGTTTTGACATTACGCTAATAGTGGCCCCTAGATCAGTCAAAGAATTGGGAATAATGGGACAATATTGATCTGTACTTTCACTACAAGTATACCTATATAAATACTTTGCAATAGGAATTTTTCCTATCATTAAATATGCTAAGTCACCAATTACATGCACAATTTGAGGGTCTTTTATTTTCCAGCTTGATTTCCTTAAACATAATTCTTTAACCTCCTTAGAATAGATAAGGACATCCTTGATTCCTTGGAACAATGGGATCCTAACACACATTTTGTAATTCCTGAGGAAATCAAACTTTGGCTCAGACAATGATTTATCTATGTTTAATCTTTCTGGGTATGGAGTGGGTTGTTCTTTTTATACAAGTTGTAACCAGGTTGGGATAGAAACAGGAAGTTGGTTATCATAATGATCTAAAATGATTTATGGTGTTTCTTGTGTTTCTTCTTTTGCAGTTACAAGTTGGTTTATTGATATTTCGGGCCTTGATCATAATCATATATTGTAACAATCCATGGAGGTGATGAAATAAGTTGGATAATGCATTGGTGATGTGGCAAGTGCAAGTTTCATCCCCTTATTATTTGATTTAGAAGCAGATTGTGCATAAATTTGTGCCCTAGGAGGTGGGATACCTAGGGAAAATGTTATGTTTGGCTATGGAGGTAGAAACATAGGAAGAAATTGAAACTACTAAGGAGGTTTCTAGTGGAAATTTTGTTGGTCCCTGAATTCAGTATTCCTCCAACTTTGTTTCTATGGGAATTTTTTAATACATAGGGTCTATGGTGATATCTATGTATTAGTTCAATAAGAATTAGATGAATACATAGGGTCTGGTACCATACCTGGAGGATGTGGTTTCCTTGGGTGTTTATGGGATATAAAGAAGACATGTTCACCTTTTTTAGTTGCATATGTATAAAAGAATTTAGTCTTGGTTGTGAAGGGAAATTTTTGGTAGCATGTTCTTCCTTTCAACTCTAGAAAATTTCAATCCTATCCAATGGGAAGTCTTTTAAGGGATTATTTTTTCTGCACTTGGGGCAGAAAATTGACAGAGAAACGTCAACTTCATTTTGTTTCTTTTTAGTCTGTAGGGTATCCAGCTGGGAGATCAAAGATTTGAATATATTGGTTTTGAAATATTATTCCAAATTATCACGAATCTCTACCTTCATAATGTCTTCTTTAGGTGTCTTGAAAATCCTGGCTATTGTGTCCCAAGGCCCTCTTCCCGGTATGTAAGTATTTCTTGAATATATCCTACATAGTTCACAAATCTCAACATATTTAATTTTGGATATGTATCTTAACCCCATTAAGTTCAATATCTCGATATATTCCTCTTTGATTCCTCATAACAACATAATTTTCAAGGTTTCATCGTCTAGTGCATTCTACCTAGATCGATGCACATTATACTAGAATCTCTCCATGTAATCTCTAATCTTTTGTCTTCCTGTCATGACATTTTTAAAATTTTCCCCCTCTGATCCTTGTCCTTGCAGTATTCATGTTATTTATTTAAGAAATATTTATTCATTTATGTTCATGTCGAAATGATGTCCCCTCCCAACACCATGAATCTACGAAGTGTTTAATTCTTTAGGCTAGTTGGAAACAAGTCTGTAATATAATCATAACTTATGCATAGAACGTCGAATTCAAATAGAAATGCATATGGATCTTCACTAGCCATCCCATAAAAAATTTGCAATGTTTATGGGGGGATCTTTAATATTTTTGTTGCATCTCCAATCCCTAGATTCCGGATCGAGAATTCAAAGGTAATTGTCTCCAGTGAGCCAATTACATATTCCTCTAACCTTAATGAGTTAATATTGTTCCTACTGTGCACATTAACTGCACTGATATTTGTACAAATCCTCCTCTTGAAACGAGAAGATTTGATCAGTAAGTATATAAAAAGAACCAGTTAGGAGTGGCAACAACAGGCTAGAGTTGGGAAAAGGTTCAATGAACCTTCACGTCACTTATGACATGCCCATTTTTATTTATTAAAATAAGTGCGTGAAAGTGCGATGATCACGGTGAGCATTATTCATCCTGCCATTTAGTGGCTTCTTATGCTAATGCTTCACATAGAATGCCATGCATTTTTTCCATGTGTCATTATGATTACATGTCCTTTTCTAGCTCGAGACTTCATCCCAAATGCTCTCTCCATGGTTCCAAGCATCAAACCACTCTTTCCAACTCTGATACCAATTGTAAGGAAATAAATTACATAATAAGAAATAGCACGCACAAATGAATAAGGATTTTACCTTGGAAACCCAAAACCAAGAAAACCATCCAATATATCTATTACCCTTGACAGCTCCGACCAAGGCATGGACAATCCGACCAACACCAACCACTCATAGGCACTTTATACAATGAAGTTCCTTAAGCCCTTAAGTAGGATTCATTACATGAAATACCATGGGACACCCAAAAACATGGGCTCGTAAACCACCAATAGTAAACTCATCTTTGACTTTTTTACCAAGTCAATTTTAACCTAACATGAGTAGCCTCCATTAACTAACCCAAGGTATTTGTTGTCAAAACATATTAATACGGGGCCAAGGGGCACCGCTAGTGAATATATTGATGCAGCAAAACATCAAAGGGTGGATGCGTTATTAACTAAGACATGCAAATGCATTAGAGAATAGTGTGTTTTCCATGGCCACACACCATGGTCCAAACCCCAATAAAGTCAACATCAATTTGATGAAGGACCAATTTACCTAATCATAAGACTTACAAAAATCAATTTTCAAAGAATATACTATTGGACAATGTCTCGAGCCCACTCCAATGCCTCCCAAGTCAAGATTACAATGTCTAGAAAAAACCCCATGTACAAAACTTTACTACTCCTATCAAAATACCTTCCATGCAATCAAGTGAATCCATAGAACCACTACTTTAACCATAATCTTGTTTGCAACAATGAGCAAGGTAATGGGCCACTAATTTAGCCATAATATTAGGAATGAGCTTGATAAGGCCTTGAGTGAGAGATTTAGGTATTATATCTTAAAAGAATACTTTAGTTTAAAAAAAACATAAATCATCCTTGTTTGAGTCCCACATGGCCTTGTAGAACTCACAAGGAATACCATACAATCCTTACGACATTCCATTATTCCTATAACTAATAACTACAAAAAACTTTTCTTTGGAAAGGGTATCCATTCACACCTAGTCACCACTAGAAACCTTGAATAGAATGGCCCTACAACAAGAATTTATAGCATTCACCACATGATCTAATAAATCATATGGAGAGACTATTTTTGAAATGTATTCCAAACATACCTTTGACCTACATTGGATCCTCTACAAGACATCTATATGTTTGATGCAAACCAAGTGCTTCAAGCAAGTAGTAGAATTTGAATCTGTCATCCTCCTCCTTAATCGATTATAGTCATGAAGATACCCTGGAAACCCTAACAAAGTAATCATGTCCCTTTTAAATCACCATCTCTAGTTGCAATTCATCCTCCTAAAGGAGCACATCACAGAGATCCTTCTTAAGGAAATTCATTCGTCCTCAAGTCTATGTCGAGCATCCTATAAATCATTTCTCCTTTTACAAACCATCATCCTACCCAACCCTCATGATTTTGATCATGAAACATACAGCATCCTCCCACCAAAGTAGCCAATCCATACCCCCCCACTAGCCTATGGAGAAGGTTCTAGACCCTCTGAACAAGGCATGGAAATTTATCGACTCCATATGAGACACATTCAACTTAAACAAATTTAAGGGAATCAATTCAATCATGTTACCCACCAAGATCACAGTTTGAATAGGATAATGATTTTATCATGTAACATCCATTTAATCAAAATTTTCTAAATGATATGTACTCCCTAAGGCCGTAGACCTAATCCAATCATAGCTTGAACCTTGTCTCGACACTACCCATTATTGGTCCAAGTGAGCCACACACCATAGTCAACCCTATTTTTCTATGAATGAGGGTCAAACACTTGATGGCAAACCTGTTAGAATAAATGAAACCCATAGTTACGTTTAGGAGACATTAATTAATCATTTTTGTCATTTTCCTAGATTCCTTACTAGCTAGTTGGCATCCACTTGCACCTAGAAGTAAAAATTTGCTAAAATTGGATAATGGAATTTTTTAGAAAGATCCTGGAAAATATTTTGACAATTCTGCAGTCATTCCAGAATAGTAAAATCACGGTTCTTATTTTTCTGAGTTGCTTTTCTTTTCAACAGTTTTAAGGCAAAAAGGAAAAGCTAGTCTTGGAGTAACTGCCTTGTTTTTTGTCCAACTCATCCTCCTTCTTTTTATCAATACAAAAGCATGGATATGATCTCTTTCCATCACTTAACATCTGGTACATCTCACTCAGCAAATTCGTGAGCATCTTGATAGTTTAAGAAAGTGATTTATGGACCTATGGTGGATTTTGACTAGTTTAGTAAGCCTGTTTTTTGTCTAATTCGAATAGAATCCTTATGCTTTCAAATATATGATCTAATTATATATTTGGATATCCTATGAATTCATGAGTTTGGATGATGTACAATTATTCAATAGAAGTTTTTGGTATGCTCCATATTCAGTCTCTTTTTTGTGGAATTTTGCATGTTTGACTTGTAATTTTGTGAGTGTAATTGTTTTACAACTTGGGCGTAATTTCTACATGGTATTAGAGCCTTGGTAGTTCAATTATTCTCCTTCCAAATTTCTATTGTAGGTTCAACATCACTGACTGGGAGTGCATCCTGTTGTTTCAAGGGCGTAGTTGCTGAGATATGGATCAATCTCACAGGATCATCTTGACTCCATTCAACTTTTTCGAATGGAAGGCTGAGATGAACATTTTAGTGAGGAGGAAAGGCCTCTTCAGAGTGACCATGGAAACTGAGGCTGATCCTAATACAATAGCATAGAAAATTAAATGGCATAAAGAGAGGGATTTTAAGAATATGTAATGATTACTTATGTGGTATATTGGTAAAATATCATTTAAAGGAATAAAATAAATCTAATATTATGAAATAGAGTTATCCCACATGAATCATTGTTACAAAGACAAACTTCCTATGGATTGGGGTGTACCACAATAGACAGCTAGACACCAGAAATCAATGTTTTCCAAATATGCAAGAGAAATCAAACATCTAACACTAAGGGATGTAATACCCCGGTTTTAACCCCGCTTACATTAAAAATACATTATACGTATATTGTAAATAATCTTGGTGCAGAGCTAAAGGCCAAGGCCCCACCATCGATTTGGTTATGTTTTGTTTCTTTTTTGGGAATGGTCACCGATGGATATAAGGACATACAGCCTATATCTAATTATGGCATCATGTAAACACGCATTTTAATTAAATAACCCATTCAGCTATGTTCGCAACAACTAAAATGAGAAGGGGCATGAATCTTCAAGGATAAGGAAAGGGGAATGTTGGGCATTGAGTCATGGGGGAAAGCCATGTGTCACCACCACCCTTAATTATTCCATTGTTAGTTGGAGCGGCGATTGGCTAGCAAGAAAACCACCACCACGCTCACACCTGCTCACACTCTCCCCACGACGCATCTGTTGGTCTGTCCACTCACTAGATCGCAAGTCTGTTCTTCTCCTCTCAGGCGAGCTGAGATAAAAGGTTCCACATTCCATTGCAGTCGGTTCTTTTGGCCTCACAAATTGTTGGCCTGCGGGGATGTTGGTTCTCCTCTGCCTCACAAATTCGAGGCTTGGTGGATTGTTTTCTCTCCTCTAATCATGTAGAGAGTGTGTATTTTTCCACCATTGTCAGATTTCTTAATGTTCTGTTATTCCCATCATTGAAATTGTGTCTGTAATTGCATCCATAGTTCTGTGGGTTGCGTTTTGTCTCTCACGCAGAGTTTGGAAGTCTGGTATTTTCGATTCCTAGTCTTTGTAAGTTTTCCCAGCGACTGCAGTGAGATTTGTGTGCTGTGGGCTCAGGGTTGATCGTGGGCTATCATTTGCCATGATTTGTTTGGCTGTGTTTTTCCCCTTTTGTGGTGGTATCGCTTGAAGGACTGCTGTGAGTACCTACGTTCTGTTCGAGTGTGTTTCTCCCCTGTAAAAGCTTGAATAGCTATTTGACTACTTGCATGCAGTGTTTTTGTCCTCGGACTACATTGGAGTGGTGAATGAGGGCTTGAGGTGCTTGACAAACCTGGTGGATTGAGAACCACACAGACAAAGCTACTGAGCTGGCTTTCTTCTCCACAACCCCTGAATATCACTGGAAAAGAGATCAAGGTCTGAGGGACTGCGTTGCAGAGAAAGGGATGATTTCCTTGTGTTGGGTGTGTAAGGGTGTTCTAGAAGCCAGGCTGGTTTTGGTGTCAGTGTCTGTAACTCTCCAATGAGCTCACTAGCTTAGCATTAGCCTTTCCTAGCTCCTGGATGGCCTGATAAACCCAACTTTGTTGGCTTGGCTGATCTGTTGTTCGCCTGATAAACCCAACTGTGTTGGCTTGGCTGAACTGTGTACCCTAGTGGGTTGCTATCCTTGGCTACATGTAAGCCTGTTAGTTCCTTATTCCTTGGGGAATCATGCCTGGCTCGAGGGTGGCAGCGTTGCTGAGAGATTAAGGAGCACGCGGGCCTATGGTTGGGTGGAACGTTGCAGCGGCATAGCTGGTTGCGGAACAAGCTCTTGATAAGATAAGTATTATTACCTAACTTGTATCTGCAATCATATTTACCTTTGATGAATGATGATATACATGTTAAATGTTGATCTGTATATGCATGAAGTGTTGATTGATATGTTTTGCTTCCGTTGTGTATAATGAATGATTATGCTTCATAATATGTTTTATGATTTAAAGTATCATGCTTCAGCACTATATGTATGTATGTTCATATTCATGGGGCTAGACGCCAGGATGATTTGACATATAGTAGCGTCCTCTTCGTCGATCGGAGGGTCGGGAACATTATAGTGTGGTATCAGAGCTCTGGTTGTAGCGTGGGCCTGAATGGGCCATGACAGATCAGATAGCCGAGGCAGGTTGCCTTCTGCC
This sequence comes from Pseudotsuga menziesii, assembly GCA_001517045.1. NCBI lineage: Eukaryota > Viridiplantae > Streptophyta > Pinopsida > Pinales > Pinaceae > Pseudotsuga > Pseudotsuga menziesii. The sequence continues at coordinate 297,840 of LPNX011166585.1, forward strand.
CAGCAGCAATCAGAAAATTGTGGCCGGAAAACTCAGAAAATTTTCTAAGTGCCAGAACTATCGGCCCATTGGAAGACTCAATGACAAGATCTTCCAATGCAGCGGGCACTTAGTGGGAAGGCCACCCGATGGACAGTAACAGGAAAACTTTGAAAATTTTCCTAAATATTACCATCGACGATCGGCGGAAGATAGTTGTTCTCGTCGCCGATGATTAGACAAGGAAACTACCGATGAACATCGGCAAGAGTTAGTTGAATGGGTTTCCGCCGTTGCGGCTTCCGTGGGGACTAAAACGCCGATGTGGCAGTGCTAGTGGTTCCAACCGCCAACAGAAGAAGAAAGTTTCAAAATTCTGTTAAGTGTGGAAATCATCGGCGAAAACTAATTGATCGAGCACCCGCTATTGCGGATGGATAGACCACTATGTTTTCGACGCATAGATCCTGCAACCGCTGACGCCGAGGAATTTTAGAAAATTTGATGAATTGATAGGACCGTCAGCAATCGGCGATGATTAGTTGATCGTATCACCGACGCACAGTTGATCATGTTGTCGATGCGGCGAAATTTGGCGACACAGCGGAAGGAATTAGTGGAACAAAGCACCGCCGTTGCGGAAGCCTAGTCCACTAAACCTCTGACGGTTATCGATTCCACTTGCTGATGCCGGGGTGGTTGTTTGTTGATGCGGGGATGTATAAGGGAAGATGGAGCCGATGGATCGGCAGAAAATAAGCGATTGTTGAACCGATGGCACGGAGAGAAGGAAGAATGAAAAGAGAAAAATTTTGAAAATTTTTCTAAGTGATGGAACCATCAGCCATCGGCGATGGTTAGTTGATCACATCGTCGATGATCAGATGATGCAGTCGCCGAATAAAGTCTATTGAACGTCTGCCATTGTGGAGATCAAAAAGACTAAAGTGCATCCGAGTGCTGATGTCGTAGCTCCTAGGGGTTCTAATCGCCGATAGACTTACGGCTGTGGAATACTTAAGGAGATCGTGGTCCGTCGTTTCGGAAGCAGAAGGGACTAACCGCCCGATGCACAGGACACCTGACTGTTGACGCAACATGGTTAGCATTCGAAACGATAAGTGATTGCGGACCCAATACTGCGAATGATAATACACCAAAAGATCACCGATAAAGACGCGAGATAATAGACCGATCGGAAGAAAAAGGAAGATTGTAAACCCGTCGTTGCGGCTGCCCAAAGGACTACGCGCCTGATGAACAACATGTCCGACCATCAATACTGCGGAGAACCTTAGCTGAAGAAACCACCGATGGGTAGACCTCAGCATCGCCGTTACAGATTCGGAGGGTTAGATCGCTCCGGACCCGAAATGTCAGAGAGAAATAAACCAACAGACTGTAGATGCGCAGCAGGGAATTAGTGGTTTGGCCACTGAAACGTCGAAATAGTAGCCGCAATGAGACCCGACATGAGAGGTAAAAAGGCATCGAAGAATTGTTAATGATCGGATCACCAATCAGAAGCTCAGCCGGTTCGCCCACGGAAATGGTAGGAAGGTCATTTTCCGCCATTGCGGCTGCTCCGACGAATATGCACCCGATCAATAGATGGTTTGCTCGCTGATACAGAGCGGGAGTTTAGTCATTTTACCCACCAGAACGTCGGAAAGGAATAAACAACAAACCGCCAATGAACAGACAATTTCTTCGTCGATGCAGATCGGAGGTGTAGTTGTTTTGACCCGCAATGTCGGAGAATTAGTTGGGATGAGGTCCGATTAGGGCCTAAGGAAATTTGAGTTTTTCAAAAGAATTTCTCGGTGATTTTTCGAGCAATTTTCGACTGCCTTTCAGTCGATTTTCAATAGATTTCAGCAGATTATCAACGGTCACAGGGCTGAAAAGAAATAGGGAAAATTCTGTGTTTTAGCATAATTGTTGTTTTATGAAATTTCCAAAAGAAAAAGGTAAATAGTTTTGATTTATATTAATGTATGCATCTAACAGTTTGCTACTAACACATTTGCAGAACTATAGATAATTTCCAAGAGCAGTACTCCAGAAAGAACAGTGTGGTAAAGCAAGAGGTGGTTCAGTCATGAGAACCCATGATGGGTATGATGCTCGGGATTCATACAAGCGTGCAGAAAATGCCATGGGAGAAAATGTCCATAATGGGAATGATGACATAGAGTCTAATGGAAGGAGATTCTAAGAGACACCACCAGATGTTGCAGCCACCATGAGAAGCTTGGTTAAAGCCCAGGAAGAGCAGCATCAGTTGAATGCTGCCATATTGCAGAGTTTGACAAATTTACAGAAAAAGATAGATTCTGGACAAGGTACATCAAGACCAGAAGGCAGTAAGAGCAGCACTAGGAGAAGAAGAAGGACTTCCAATGGATCATCTAAATCTGAAGAATCCAGTGGAGATACAAGTTCATCTTCTCATAAAAGGAAAAGAAAAAGGCACCATATGAATCGCTCTCAAGTTGAATTTAGGAAAGCTAAAACTCCTACATTTGATGGTGAGATAAAGACGAGACAAGAAGATGAAGCTTGGATTCTTGGGATAAAAAAGTACTTTCAGCTGAAAGATTATTCAGGAAACATGAAGGCCAGAGTTTCCATATTCAATCTGAATGGACGAGCATCCATTTGGTGGGAACACTTCAAGCAGGTAAAGAAAATCGGTGAAAGGAAACTGAAGTGGAAACAGTTCAAGAAGTATTTCAGGAAGAAATACCTTTCTTATAGGTATTATGATGACAAGATCAAGGAGTTCCATGAGCTGAGATTGGGACAGCAAACCATGGATGAATATGCAAATAAATTTTTGGAATTGTTGAGGTGTGTCCGGTACATCAGAGATGAAAAAGTGAAGATCCAGCAGTTTCTAAGTGGATTGCCTCAAGCCTACAAAGATAGAATTGAGTTCTATGAGCCAAGAACTCTCGAAGAAGCAATAAGAAAGGTTAAATATTGCTATGAGCAAAGCAAAGGTAAACCTGATTACCATAAGGCATGGAAGGACAAGAAGAATGAGAAGTTTGACCAAACAAAGAAAGGTTTCAAACCTTCTAGATTTAGGAATCAACAGAAGCAGCCATCCCAAGCTGCGAATAATCCCGTAGGAGTGACAGGTGGAAAGCGTAAAGAGCCACAACAGAATAAAGGTCCACTCAAATGTTGGAAATGTGAAGAACCTCACTTGCACAGATATTGTCCCCTTGAGAATGAAAGTGCAAGGCCAGCTAATAACATTCAGGGAACAGAAACAGTAGGTCAGGTAGCCATAGCAGCCCCTAGAATTTATGCAGCACTAGAGGATCCCCAGGTAGATCATTAGTCAACTGTGGTTGAAGTTGCAGGTAAGATTGTTGAACAATCTATTTCTATTTTGATTGACCCTAGTTCTACTCACAGTTATATCACTCCTAGGGTAGTGGAGAGTTGTGCTTTTAAGAAGGTAAATCATGGAAAATCTTGGTTAGTCCAGCTAGCCACTGGGACTAAGAGAAAGGTCAGTGAATTGGTAGAGAAGTGTCCATTGGTTATGAATGGATTGATCACTTGTGTAGATCTGAATGTTCTACCGCTTGGTTCCTATGACGTTCTTATTGGAATGGATTAGTTAGAAGCTCACAGAGTGAAGCTTGATTGTTATAACAAGAATTTTGAATGCATGAATGAAGAAGGAAACCCGGTAGTTGTGAAAGGTATTCCGAAGGTAATTTCAGTAAGACAGGTTTCAGCAATGCAGTTGAAGAAGTTCTGTAGGAAAGGTTGCAAGTTGTATGCAGCTCATATTCTGGAACCAACAGGAGATGAAACTCCTAGGCTGGAGGACTATCAGGTGTTACAATAATTCAAGGATGTGTTTCCTGATGAGATTCTAAGGCTTCCTCCAAAGAGGGACATTGATTTCACCATTGAACTTGTGCCAGAAGCAGCACCAGTGTCCAAGACACCCTACAAGATGAGTACACCGAAGATGCTAGAGTTGAAGATGCAACTGCAAGAGCTGTTGGAAAAGAAGTATATCCAACTGAGTGTGTCTCCTTGGGGAGCACCGGTTCTGTTTGTGGAAAAAACAGATGGTACACTCAGGTTATGCATTGATTACAGGCAGTTGAACAAGGTTACTGTAAAGAATAAATATCTTTTTCCTAGGATTGATGACCTCTTTGATCAAATGAGAGGAGCAAAGGTATTTTCCAAGATTGAGTTGAGGTCTGGTTACCATCAGGCCAAAATCAAGGATGAAGACATTCATAAGACAGCCTTCAGGACAAGGTATGGACATTATGAGTTTGTAGTGGTACCATTTGGTCTCACAAATGCACCAGCTACATTTATGTGCCTTATGAACAGTGTCTTCAGTAAGTATTTGGACAAGTTTGTTCTTGTTTTCATTGATGACATTCTTGTTTATTCTAAGAATGAAGAAGAGCATGAAGAGCATTTGAGATTGACATTGCAAGTACTCAAGGAACATCAGCTATATGCAAAGCTGAGCAAGTGTGACTTCTATAGGGATAGAATTCAGTGCTTAGGTCACATTATCTCAGAAAAGGGTATATCTATGGACCCTGAAAAGATTAAAGCCATTATGAATTGGCCTACTCCGAGAAATGTGACGGACATAAAATCTTTTATGGGACTTGCAAGATACTATAGGAGATTCATTGAAGGATTTTCCAAAGTTGCACATGCCATCACTTCTTTGCAAAAGAAGGGGATGAAGTTTGAATGGACTTCGAATTGTGAAGAAAGATTCCAGCGGTTGAAGAATCTTCTCACCAGTGCACCAGTATTGAAGGTTGTAGACCCAAAGAAAGATTTTGTGGTATGTACCGATGCATGTGGACAAGGGCTTGGAGGAGTCCTTATGTAGGACAACCACATGATATGTTATGAGTCGAGAAAGTTGACGGAGCATGAGAAGAACTATGCCACTCATGATCTAAAGCTTGCAGCCATAGTACATGCTCTCAAGATGTGGAGACATTACTTGATGGGTAGAATATTTGAACTCAGGATAGATCATTGTGGCCTAAAGTATTTGTTTGATCAGCCTACTATGAATGCTAGGCAAGTGAGATAGTTGGAATTTTTATGTGAGTTTGATTTTGAAATCAAGCACATAAAAGGAAAAGAGAACAAGGTAGCTGATGCACTCAGCTAGAAGTTACAAGAAATGCATGTGGCATCTCTTAGTATTTGCCAATCAGAATTGAGGCAGCAGGTTGTTAATCATGTTGCCGGAGATGAATTGTATGAGCAGGTAAAAGACAAATTGCAGCAGCAAAGTCTTGAGAAGAGGTATGAGGAATATAAATTGGAAGAATATGGACTTCTCACTTTTAAAGGCATAATTTATATTCTGAAAGTAGTAGATTTGAGGAGAATTGTTATGGATGAAATCCATCAAGCTCTATATTTTGGTCACCCAGGATATCAGAAGACAATTGCTACAGCTAGAAGACAGTACTTTTGGCCAGGTATGAAAAAGGACATGGCTGAATACATTTCAAGGTGCATGAAATGTCAACAGGTAAAGGTTGAGCATCAACATCCAGCAGGTTTGTTGCAGCCTTTGCCAGTTCCGAAATGGAAATGGGAAGTTATTTCCATGGATTTTATTACAGGATTTCCGATGACTTGGAGACAACATCATTCCATCATGGTTGTAGTAGACAAGTTGACAAAGGCAGCACATTTTATACCAGTGAAGTCTACGCATAAGACTGATGACATTGCAAAGATTTTCATGAAGGAGATTTTCAAATTGAATGGATTGCCAAAGGCAATAGTTTCTAACAGAGATGTCAAGTTCACTTCCAATTTCTGGAAGGGGTTGTTTGCAGATTTGGGTACAAAGTTAAACTTCAGCACTGCATACCATCCTCAGATAGATGGACAGACAAAAAGAGTTAATCAGGTGCTTGAAGATATGCTTTGCATGTATGTGATGGACAAACCAACCAAGTGGGAAGATTACTTACACTTGGTAGAGTTTGCTTACAACAATGGACACCAAGCATCCTTGGGGTTGAGTCCGTGTGAAGCTTTGTATGGAAGACGGTGCAGGACACCAGTGACTTGGGACAACCCGGTGAACAGAGTTGTGCTTGGACCAGAATTGCTCAAGGAAATGGAGCAATAGGTTGTAAAGATCAGGCAGAATCTGAAAGCAACACAGGATAGACAAAAAAGCTATGCAGATAACCATAGGATGAACAGAGAGTTCAGTGTTGGGGATCATGTTTACCTCAGAGTGAAGGCAAAGAAAAGTTCCTTGAAGCTTGGAAGTTGTGCCAAGCTATCACCTAGATATTGTGGGCCGTTTGAAGTGCTTGAAAGAATAGAGCCTGTTTCATATAGACTTGCATTGCTTGCTAGTACTAGAGCTCATAATTTTTTTCATGTTTATTTGCTTATGAAATATGTACATGATCCTAACCATGTGATAAATTGGGATGTGATTCAGGTGGAACTCAAGGGAGAGTTCCAAATCAAGCCAATGTGCATCCTCGACAGGAAGGTTACAATGCTCCGGAACCGAGCCATAGGCCAGGTAAAGGTGCAACGAGAGCATTATGGACCTAAAGAAGCTACGTGGGAGCTGGACGATGCCATGCGATTGGCACATCCATTTTTGTTCAATTCTGTGGAACACTGAGGCGGTACTAGTGTAGCATTTTGTTCAATTTTGTAAAGCACTGAGGACAGTGCTATTGAAGGGGGAGGGGAATGTAATACCCTGGTTTTAACCCCGCTTACATTAAAAATACATGATACATATATTGTAAATAATCTTGGTGCGGATCTAAAGGCCAAGGCCCCACCATCGATTTGGTTATGTTGTGTTTCTGTTTTGGGAATGGTCACCAATAGATATCGAGACATACGGCCTATATTTAATTATGGCATCATGTAAACACGCATTTTAATTAAATAACCCAACCAGCTCTGTTCACGGCAACTAAAATGAGAAGGGGGATGATTCTGAGGGATAAGGAAAGGGGAATGTTGGGCATTGAGTCATGGGGGAAAGCCATGTGTCACCACCACCCTTAATTATTCCATTGTTAGTTGGAGTGGTGATTGGCTGGTAGGAAAACCACCACCACGCCCACTCACACTCTCCCCACGATGCATCTGTTGGTCTGTCCACTCACCAGATCGTAAGTCTGTTTGTCTCCTCTCAGGCGAGCTGAGATAAAAGGTTCCACATTCCATTGCAGCCGGTTCTTTTGGCCTCACAGATTGTTGGCCTGTGGGGATGTTGGTTCTCCTCTGCCTCATGAATTCGAGGCCTGGTGGATTGTTTTCTCTCCTCTGATCACACAAAGAGTGTGTCTTTTTCCACCATTGTCAGATTTCTTAATGTTATGTTCTTCCCATCGTTGAAATTATGTCTGTAATTGCATCCATAGTTCTGTGGGTTGCATTTTGTCTCTCACGCAAAGTTTGGAAGTTTGGTATTTTCCATTCTCGGTCTGTGTAAGTTTTCCCAGCGACTGCAGTGAGATTTGTGTGATCTGGGCTTAGGGTTGATCGTGGGCGGTCATTTGCCACGATTTGTTTGGCTTTGTTTTTCCCCTTTTGTGGTGGTATCGTTTGAAGGACTGCTATGAGTACCTGCGTTTTGTTCGACTGTGTTTCTCCCCTGTAAATGCTTGAATAGTTGTTTGACTACTTGCATGCAATGGTTTTGTCCTCGGACTGCATTGGAGTGGTGAATGAGGGCCTGAGGTGCTTGATAAACCTGGTGGATTGAAAACCACACAGACAGAGCTACAAAGTTGGCTTTCTTATCCACAACCTCTGAATAGCACTGGAAGGGACATCAGGGTCTGAGGAACTGCGTTGCAGAGAAAGGGTTGATTTCCTTATGTTGGGTGTGTGTGGGTGTTCTAGAAGCCAGGCTAGTTCTGGTGTCGATGTCTATAGCTCTCCAATGAGCTCACCAGCTTAGCATTAGCCTTTCCCAGTTCCTGGATGGCCTGATAAACCCAACTTTGTTGGCTTTACTGATCTGTTGTTTTCCTGATAAACCCAACTGTGTTGGCCTGGCTGAACTGTGTACCCTAGTGGTTTGTTATCCTTGGCTACGTGTAAGCCTGTTAGTTCCTTATTCCTTGGGGAATCATGCCCGGCTCGGGGGTGGCAGCGTTGCTGAGAGATTAAGGAGCACACAGGCCTATGGTTGGGTGGAACGTTGCAGCGACGTAGCTAGTTGCGGAACAAACTCTTTATAAGATAAGTATTCTTGCCTAACTTGTGTCTGCAATCATATTTACCTTTGATGAATGATGATATACATGTTAAATGTTGATCTGTATATGCATGAAGTGTTGATTGATATGTTTTGCTTCCATTGTGCATAATGAATGATTATGCTTCATAATATGTTTTATGATTTAAAGTATCATGCTTCAGCACTGTATGTATGTATGTTCATGTTCATGGGGCTAGACGCCTGGATGGTTTGACGTATAGTAGCGTCTTCTTCGTCGATCGAAGGGTCGGGGACATTACAAGGGATATCGAATCGTACCTTGTTCCGGATGGTTGAAGTAGATCCCCGTTGAGCTTTTCCAATTCACACTTGCTTTAGCAATTCGCTCTCAATAACAGCAAACAAGACAAGCATGCTATATAATGATATGTTAGACCTACTCTAGCATATATATTCAACAATGTATAAGGAATTAAACATATCCATGGATTCAATATTCATTCAATTGCAAATTAAATGGACATGAAAAGATATTTCTATTAACAAAATCAGGGATTACTATAGTGACAACCTCTGTCGGCACGTCTACGAACCGGAGAAACCGAGTCCTCCACCTAGGCCTCCACCACCTCAATCCTCCATCTCTCGACAGCAATCTCACAAGACAAAGGAAAGCTTGGGAAGAACACAAAGTTATCCAAAGGGACAAAGGGATGCAGACTCAAATATAAGCAAACTGAGGCAACAATGGACTATAGTTTCTTTGCTATTCAATTCCTCTTCTTCAATGTATCCAAGGGGTTCCTTATAAAGCACTCCGAAAGGGAAATGGAGGGTCGAATCCAAGCATTCTCAAGGAATTTGGAAGGCCAAGAGTCAATTTATTCGAACTCATATAAGGAAAATTCCAAAAATGTTTGGACTTATGCACACATCCCGATGTACGCAGATTTGAGGTCAAAAGTCACGTGTACACGCGAGTATGAGGTTAAAAATTGTATACAACAATAAATAGGGATTTTTAAGAGATGATATTGAAACATCAAAGGATAATACAAGTCCATGGTGTCTAAAAAATCTGTAAAGGGATAGGGAAGGCCATAAATATGTGATCAACCTTGTGTGGTAAAATCAACTATAATAGATGCCCCCTAATGTTTGAGGTCAGAGGGGTAACATGATGGCCGAAATACAATATAAAATCCATCCCAGAAGTGGAGTAATGAAGACCCAAGTGGAAGAACCATCCATCCATTAGTACAATACAATGATAAATCTATGCATGTGACAACAAATACATGGAGCAGTCTCAGATACATAAGAGTACAATGGCCATGAATAGGCATGATATGCAAAATGTGTCATGTGTCGTCATCGCCACATACAATATACAATAGATCAGAATCTCCATAGTGGATGAAGATGTACAATAAATCAAAATCTCCATAGTAGCTGAAGATATCATATACACTGGAATCAAATCATGAGAACTGAAATCTCATGAACACTGGCACGATCAAGGAGGTAGCATATATGGAATTCCACCAAGCTAAAAGGTATTCTACACGAAACGCTACGAGTACATGTCCCACTATGTGAATAGATGTGTCGAGGTCAAACATAGTAGTCCATTGTCTGATTACCGGTCATTGATATATATCACTAACAGACATGAGATCACCAACCGATAATAAAAATGGGAATCAAGGTACAAAGTGCAATCTAACAAGTGTGAATAGATGTGTTGAGGTCGAACACTTGGAAGAATCCATCAATCAGGGGACATTGATGTATTCCCAAAACTATCGATGGCGAGAGAACCTACCACTGATGACTATAAGTCTCAAGGCACTCTAAGGACTCTAGACTCCTATTCTAGAATAAATACTCTGAGGTTGGTGGAATGGAATCCGCTCGAAGGAGGGAATTAAGGAATCCCCCATCAACCAAGACAAGGTACTCGGCAATGCTATATAATATGGAAGAACACGAACAAGATGTTCACAAACCAGTAACAGCACCAGGAATGGTCGACATGCAAAGTCAAGATAACTGAGGAATGGTCGACTTAGGCTTCAATTTCCTTCAAGCAAGAGCATAAAGGAAAATGGTGACTAAAGGTAGGCATCATGTACTCTATATGCAAACCGGGACATCTCTGTGACACAGGAGGCATCATCAGAGGCTCCATAGGGACTGGAAGCTTAACCAGTCAGTGGATATAAACTCAGAGTAACGAGTATAGCTCCTAAAGTCAAACTAATAACCCAACCAACAGATGTGATAGGCAATGCTCTGTTTGAAGTCGACACGACTCAACTGCTTCCAAATATAACATCTTTTCATGTCCGGCTTTTTGTTTTTTTTGTTTTTTTTTTGGACTTTTTCATATATTTTAAAAAGATTGAAAAAGAATAAAAGTGTTTTATAGTACAAATCTAGGAGGAGATGAGTGTCAGGGGACAAGCAAACCAGTTCCAAACAGCAGAACATGCATATGCTCAATGCAAGGACATACATTAGAGGAATTTTGGGGTCTAAAATGGGCCTCCTAAGGAAAATAATAAAATAATAGTTAAAATAATAAAATAATATTGATTAATTTTGGAGG
>LPNX011166607.1:0-24240 GCA_001517045.1 Pseudotsuga menziesii
ATCTTGTAAGAAAATGATCTCTTAAAGCTTGTCAATGGGAAGGTTCCAGAACTAGACGCTGAAGAAGACAAGTGTCATTGGAGGAAGAGTGATGCAAGAGTAAGAAGAATCTTGGTAGACTAAGTCAGGGATCATTTGGTTCCTCAAATCTCACAAAAGAAGACGACAAGGAAGATTTTCAAAACCGTAAAGGAATGGTGATTGTTAATGGCCAAGGCTGACTTGTATAGTCGATGAAGTTCAAATGCCGTACATTATACACCTTTAGTGGTCGGTGGTGGACCACCACAGTGTTAGTGGGCGCCCACTAACATTTTGGTGGTCCACCACCGACTACTGAGGGTGTTTAATGGAAGGCATTTTAAGGCTGTCAGGGATAGAAGTCAATCTTGGCCACTGACACTATTTTTGCCCACAATCGACATACAAGGGTGTCTGACGAATGGCATTTAAAGGTCACGGGGAGTAGAATTTAGGCTCGGTCAATATCCATTTGGATGTACATCGTTCTGTATTGAAAGGTGTGAGCTCGGGAGAGACAATAGTGTTGTATTGTCTATGGTTGGGAGGTGATAGATCATCATCGTGGTTAAACGAGCTCCACACCCAGTTTGTTTATGTGCTCTGTCTTTCTTCTAGTGGTCTTGGTTTTACAACTGCCAATTTTTAACATCGTACCAAAGCAGTTCTAGAAGCCATTGTGGAAAACTAGGGCTTCACATTGTAAGGCCTCCCCTCACCAATATAGGAGAAAAAGTGAGTTGGAAACTTCACCCAAGGGAAGGCGCATCTATTGATGAAGGAAAAATCGAGTTCTGAGAAGTTTCATTTTTGACCCAATTTCGGTCCATAGTTTTGGCTCGATCTTATCTCGTCTCAACTCGCCTTGATAAGGCACATTAATCTTTTGATTCCATTTTGATGTACATCATTCTCTATCGAAAGGCCTGAGCTATGGGAGACAATAGTGTTGTATTGTCTATGGTTGGGAGGTGATAGATCATGATCGTGGTTAAACGAGCTTCACACCCAATTTGTTTATGTGCTCCGTCATTCTTCTAGGTATCATGGTTTTAGAACTGCCAATTTCTAACATGGTATGAAAGTAGTTATAGACGACATTGTCGAAATCTAGGGCTTGAAATTCTGAGGCCTCTCCTCACCAATCCAGGAGAAAAAGTGACATGGAAATTTTGCCCAAGGGAAGGCACATCTATTGATGGAGGAAAAATCCAGTTCGGAGAAGTTTCATTTTTGACCCAATTTTTGTCCAAAGTTTTGGCTCGATCTTATCTCCTCTCAACTCGCCTTGATAAGGCACATTAACCTTTGGATTCAGTTTCGCAAGATTCCAAATTTCATTTTTGACGTAGCTACTACTAGGGTTTCTAGTTCAAATCTGGAGGCAAGATGATTGGAATGAAGGTTGAAGATCATCTTGATGGAGGCACAAACTTTATCTTTTGGAAGTCTAGAGTTCTCATCTTGGGAGAAAATGATCTTTTAAAGCTTGTCAATGAGAAGGTTCTAGAGCAAGACATTGAAGAAGACAAGTCTCATTGGAGGAAGAGTGATGCTAGAGCAAGAAGAATCTTGGTAAACTCAGTTAGGGATCATTTGGTTCCTCAAATCTTGCAAACGAAGACGACTATGAAGATGTTCAAAACTATAAAGGAATGATGATTGTTAATGACCAAACCTGACTTGTATGGGCGACGACGTTCAAATGCCGTTAATTATACACTCTTAGTGGTCAGTGGTGGACCACCACTGTGTTGGTGGGTGCCTACCAACACCTTGGTTGTCCACCACCGAACACTGATGGTGTATAATTGAAGGCATTTTAAGCCCGTCGGAGATAAGAGTCAGGCTTGGCCAATGACACTATTGTGGCCCGCAATAGACCTACAAGGGTGTATGGAGAATTGCATCTAAACGCCATTGGGAGTAGAATTTAGGCTCAGTCGACATCCATTTGGATGTATATTGTTCTTTATGGATAGGTTTGAGGTCGGTGGAGATAATAGTGTTGTATTGTCTATGGTTGGGAGGTGATAGATAATCACCGTGGTTAAACGAACTCCACGCCCAGTTTGTTTATGTACTCTGCATTTCTTCTAGTGGTCATAGTGTTACAACTGCTAATTTTTAACATGGTATCAAAGCAGTTCTAGAAGCCATTGTCGAAAGCTAGGGCTTGACATTTTCAGGCCTCTCCTCACCAATCCGGGAGAAAAACAGACTTAGAAACTTTGGCCATCGCTCATTAATCCAGGAGAAAAAGTGACTTGGAAATTTCGCCCAAGGGAAGGCGCATATATTGATGAAGTAAAAATCCATTTCTGAGAAGTTTTATTTTTGACCCAATTTTGGTCCATAGTTTTGGCTCGATCTTATCTCCTCTCAACTCGCCTTGATAAGGCACATTAACCTTTGGATTCAGTTTCACAAGATTCCAAATTTCATTTTTGACCTAGCTCATACTAGGGTTTCTAGTTCAAATCTGGAGGCAAGATGATTGGAATGAAGGTTGAATATCATCTTGATGGAGCCACAAACTTTATCTCTTGGAAGTCTAGAGTTCTCATCTTGGGAGAAAATGATCTCTTAAAGCTTGTCAATGAGAAGGTTCCAGAGCAACACGTTGAAGAAGACAAGTCTCATTGGAGGAAGAGTGATGCTACAGCAAGAAGAATCTTGGTAAACTCAGTTAGGGATCATTTGGTTCCTCAAATCTTCCAAACGAAGACGACTATGAAGATGTTCAAAACTCTAAAGGAATGATGATTGTTAACCTTTGGATTCAATTTCGCAAGATTTCAAATTCATTTTTGATCTAGCTCCTACTAGGGTTTCTAGTTCAAATATGCACGCAAGATGATTGAAATGAACTCCACACCCAATTTGTTTATGTGCTCCGTCATTCTTATAGGTATCATGGTTTTAGAACTGCCAATTTCTAACATGGTATCAAGGTATTTATAGACGACATTGTCGAAAGCTAGGGCTTGAAATTCTGAGGCCTCCCCTCACCAATCCAGGAGAAAAAGTGACATGGAAATTTTGCCCAAGGGAAGGCACATCTATTGATGAAGGAAAAATCCAGTTCTGAGAAGTTTCATTTTTTACCCAATTTTTGTCCAAAGCTTTGGCTCGATCTTATCTCCTCTCAACTCACCTTGATAAGGCACACTAACCTTTGGATTCAGTTTCACAAGATTCCAAATTTCATTTTTGACCTAGCTCCTATTAGGGTTTCAATTTCAAATCTGGAGGCAAGATGATTGGAATGAAGGTTGAAGATCATCTTGATGGAGCCACAAACTTTATCTCTTGGAAGTCTAGAGTTCTCATCTTGGGAAAAAATGATCTCTTAAAGCTTGTCAATGAGAAGGTTCTAGAGCAAGACGTTGAAGAAGACAAGTCTCATTGGAGGAAGAGTGATGCTAGAACAAGAAGAATCTTGGTAAACACAGTTAGGGATCATCTGGTTCCTCAAATCTTGCAAACGAAGACGACTATGAAGATGTTCAAAATTCTAAAGGAATGATGATTTTTAATGACCAAGCCTGACTTGTATGGGCGACGACGTTCAAATGCCGTTAATTGTCAAGCCTGACTTGTATGGGCGACGACGTTCAAATGCCGTTCATTATACACCCCTAGTGGTCGGTGGTGGAAAACCACAATGTTAGTGGGCGCCCACTAACACCTTGGTGGTCCGCCACCGACCACTGAGGGTGTATGACGGAATGTATTTGAAGGCCGTCTGGGATAGAAGTCAGGCTTGGCCACTGACACTATTATGGCCCACAATCGACCTACAAGGGTGTATGGTGAATCGCATTTAAATGCCAGTGGGAGTAGAATTTAGGTTTAGTAAAAGTCCATTTGGATATACATCGTTCTCTATTGAAAGGTCTGAGCTCGGGGGAGACAATAGATCATCACCGTGGTTAAACAAGCTCCAGTGGGAGTATTATTTTGGCTCCGTAAAAATCCATTTGGATGTACATCGTTCTATGTTGAAAGGTCTGAGCTCGGGGGAGACAATAGTGTTGTATTGTCTATGGTTGGGAGGTGATAGATCATCACCGTGGTTAAACGAGCTCCACACTGAGTTTGTTTATGTGCTTTTTCTTTCTTCTAGTGATCTTGGTTTTAGAACTGCCAATTTCTAACATGGTATCAAAGCTGTTCTAAATGCCATTGTTGAAAGCTAGGGCTTGACATTTTGAGGTCTCCCTTCACCGATCCAGGAGAAAAAGTGACCTGCAAACTTCGCCAAAGGGAAGGCACATCTATTATTGAAGGAGAAATCCAGTTCTGAGAAATTTCATTTTTGGCCCAATTTCAGTTTATAGTTTTGGCTCGATCTTATCTCCTCTCAACTTGCCTTGATAAGACACGTTAACCTTTGGATTCAATTTCACAAGATTTCAAAATTCATTTTTGATTTAGCTCCTACTAGGGTTTCTAGTTCAAATATGCACGTAAAATGATTGGAATGGAAGTTGAAGATCATCTTGATGGAGCCACAAACTTCATCTCTTGTAAGTCTAGATTTCTGATCGTGGAAGAAAATGATCTCTTAAAGCTTGTCAATGAGAAGGTTCCAGAACCAGACGCTGAAGAAGACAAGTCTCATTGGAGGAAGAGTGATTGCAGAGCAAGAAGAATCTTGGTTGACTCGGTCAGCGATCATTTGGTTGCTCAAATCTCACAAAAGAAGACGACTAGAAAGATTTTAAAACCCTAAATGAATGGTGGTTGTTAATGGTCAAGCCTGACTTGTATGGGCGACGACGTTCAAATTCCGTTCATTATACACCATTCGTGGTCGGTGGCGGACCGCCACATTGTTAGTGGGCATCCAGTAACACCTTGGTGGTCAACCACCGACCACTGAGGTTGTATGACGGAATGCATTTTAAGGAGGTTTGGGATAGAAGTCAGGCTTGGCCACTGACACTCATGTTGTTGCGCATAATCGACCTACAAGGGTGTATGACGAATGGCATTTAAAGGCCAGCGAGAGTAGAAAATGATCATCTTAAAGCTTGTCAATGAGAAGGTTCCAGAACTAGACGCTGAAGAAGACGTGTCATTGGAGGAAGAGTGATGCAAGAGTAAGAAGAATCTTGGTAGACTAAGTCAGGGATCTTTTGGTTCCTCAAATCTCACAAAAGAAGACGACAAGGAAGATGTTCAAAACCGTAAAGGAATGGTGATTGCTAATGGCCAAAGCTGACTTGTATAATCGATGACGTTCAAATTCCGTTCATTATACACCCTTAGTGGTCGATGGTGGACCACCACAGTGTTAGTGGACGCCCACTAACACCTTGGTGGTCCACCAACGACCACTGAGGGTGTATAATGGAAGGCATTTTAAGGCTGTCGGGGATAGAATTCAAGCTTGGCCACTGACACTATTGTTTCCCACAATCGACATACAAGGGTGTCTGACGAATGGCATTTAAAGGCCACTGGGAGTAGAATATAGGCTCGGTCAATATCCGTTTGGATGTACATCGTTCTCTATTGAAAGGTGTGAGCTCGGGGGAGAAAATAGTGTTCTATTGTCTATGGTTGGGAGGTGATAGATCATCATCGTGGTTAAATGAGCTCCACACCCAGTTTGTTTATGTGCTCTGTCTTTCTTCTAGTGGTCTTGGTTTTACAACTGCCAATTTTTAACATCGTACGAAAGCAGTTCTAGAAGCCATTGTCGAAAGGTAGGGCTTCACATTCTAAGGCCTCCCCTCACCAATATAGGAGAAAAAGTGAGTTGGAAACTTTGACCCAAGGGAAGGCGCATCTGTTGATGAAGGAAAAATCGAGTTCTGAGAAGTTTCATTTTTGACCCAATTTCAGTCCATAGTTTTGGCTCGATCTTATCTCCTCTCAACTCGCCTTGATTATGCACATTAACCTTTAGATTCCATTTTGATGTACATTATTCTCTATCGAAAGGCCTGAGCTATGGGAGACAATAGTGTTGTATTGTCTATGGTTGGGAAGTGATAGATCATGATCGTGGTTAAACGAGCTCCACACCCAATTTGTTTATGTGCTTCGTCATTCTTCTAGGTATCATGGTTTTAGAACTGACAATTTCTAACATGGTATCAAAGTAGTTATAGACAACATTGTTGAAAGCTAGGGCTTGAAATTCTAAGGCCTCCCCTCACCAATCTAGGAGAAAAAGTGACATGGAAATTTTGCCCAAGGGAAGGCACATCTATTGATGAAGGAAAAATCCAGTTCGGAGAAGTTTCATTTTTGACCCAATTTTTGTCCAAAGTTTTGGCTCGATCTTATCTCCTCTCAACTCGACTTGATAAGGCACATTAACCTTTGGATTCAGTTTCGCAAGATTCCAGATTTCATTTTTGACCTAGCTCCTACTAGGGTTTCTAGTTCAAATATGGAGGCAAGATGATTGGAATGAAGGTTGAAGATCATCTTGATGGAGGCACAAACTTTATCTCTTGGAAGTCTAGAGTTCTCATCTTGGGAGAAAATTATATTTTAAAGCTTGTCAATGAGAAGGTTCTAGAGCAAGACGTTGAAGAATACAAGTCTCATTGGAGGAAGAGTGATGCTAGAGCAAGAAGAATCTTGGTAAACTCAGTTAGGGATCATTTGGTTCCTCAAATATTGCAAACGAAGACGACTATGAAGATGTTCAAAACTCTAAAGGAATGATGATTGTTAGTGACCAATCCTGACTTGTATGCGCGACGACATTCAAATGCCTATACTTATACACCCTCAGTGTTCGGTGGTAGACCACCACAGTGTTGGTGGGCGCCCACCAACACCTTGGTGGTCCACCATCGAACACTGAGTGTGTATAATTGAAGGCATTTTAAGCCCGTCGGAGATAGGAGTCAGGCTTGGCCACTGACACTATTGTGGCCCACAATAGACCTAGAAGGGTGTATGGAGAATGGCATCTAAAGGCCATTGGGAGTAGAATTTAGGTTCAGTCGACATCCATTTGGATGTATATCGTTCTCTATTCATAGGTTTGAGGTTGGGGGAGATAATAGTGTTGTATTGTCTATGGTTGGGAGGTGATAGATAATCACCGTGGTTAACCGAGCCCCACGCCCAGTTTGTTTATGTACTCTGCCTTTCTTCTAGTGGTCCTAGTGTTACAACTGCCAATTTCTAACATGGTATCAAAGCAGTGCTAGAAACCATTGTCGAAAGCTAGGGCTTGACATTTTGAGGCCTCTCCTCACCAATCTGGGAGAAAAATAGACTTAGAAACTCTGGCCACCGCTCATTAATCCAGGAGAAAAAGTGACTTGGAAATTTCGCCCAAGGGAAGGCGCATCTATTGATAAAGAAAAAATCTAGTTCTGAGAAGTTTCATTTTTGACCGAATTTTGGTCGATAGTTTTGGCTCAACTTTATCTCCTCTCAAGTCGCCTTAATAAGGCATATTAACCTTTGGATTCATTTTAACAAGATTCCAAACTTCATTTTTGACCTAGCTCCTACTAGGGGTACTAGTTCAATTTTGCAGGAAAGATGATTGGAATGAAGGTTGAAGATAATCTTGATGGAGCCACAAACTTCATCTTTTGGAAGTCTATAGTTCTCATCTTGGAAGAAAATGATCTCTTAAAGGTTGACAATGAGAAGGTTCCAGAACTGAACGTTGAAGAAGACAAGTCTCATTGGAGGAAGAGTGATGCCAGAGCAAGAAGAATCTTGGTAGACTTAGTTAGGGATCATTTGGTTCCTCAAATCTCGCGAAAGAAGATGACTTAAGAAGATGTTCAAAGCCCTAAAGGAATGATGATTGTTAATGGTCAAGCCTGACTTGTATGGGCGATGACGTTCAAATGCCGTTCATTATACACCCCTAGTGGTCGGTGGTGGAAAACCATAGTGTTAGTGGGCGCCCACTAACGCCTTGGTGGTCCACCACCGACCACTGAGGGTGTATGACAGAATGCATTTGAAGACCGTCTGGGATAGAAGTCAGGCTTGGCCACTGACACTATTATGGCCCACAATCGACCTACAAGGGTGTATAATGAATGGGATTTAAAGGCCAGTGGGAGTAGAATTTAGGTTCAGTAAAAATCCATTTGGATATACATCGTTCTCTTTTGAAAGGTCTGAGCTCAGGGGAGACAATAGTGTTGTATTGTCTATGGTTGGGAGGTGATAGATCATCACCGTGGTTAAACGAGCTCCAGTGGGAGTATTATCTTGGCTCAGTAAAAATCCATTTGGATGTACATCGTTCTCTCTTCAAAGGTCTGAGCTCGGGGGAGACAATAGTGTTGTATTGTCTATGGTTGGGAGGTGATAGATCATCACCGTGGTTAAACGAGCTCCACACTGAGAAATTTCATTTTTGGCCCAATTTCGGTTTATAGTTTTGGCTCGATCTTATCTCCTCTCAACTTGCCTTGATAAGGCACGTTAACCTTTGGATTCAATTTCACAAGATTTCAAAATTCATTTTTGATCTAGCTCCTACTAGGGATTCTAGTTCAAATATGCACGCAAGATGATTGGAATGAAGGTTGAAGATCATGTTGATGGAGCCACAAACTTCATCTCTTGGAAGTCTAGAGTTCTGATCTTGGAAGAAAATGATCTCTTAAAGCTTGTCAATGAGAAGGTTCCAGAATCAGACGCTGAAGAACACAAGTCTCATTGGAGGAAGAGTGATTGCAGAGCAAGAAGAATCTTGGTTGACTTGGTCAACGATCATTTGGTTCCTCAAATCTCGCAAAAAAAGACGACTAGAAAGATTTTAAAACCGTAAAGGAATGGTGGTTGTTAATGGTCAACCCTGACTTGTATGGGCGAATACGTTCAACTGCCGTTCATTACACAGCATTAGTGGTCGGTGGCGGACCACCACAGTGTTAGTGGGCGTCCAGTAACACCTTGGTGGTCAACCACCGACCACTGAGGTTGTATGAGGGAATGCATTTTAAGGCCGTTTGGGATAGAAGTCAGCCCTGGCCACGGACTCTCATGGCATTTAAAGGCCAGCGAGAGTATAATTTAGGCTCGGTCAACATCCATTTGGATGTACATCGTTCTCTATTGAAAGGTTTGAGCTCGGAGAAGACAATAGTGTTGTATTGTCTATGGTTGGGAGGTGATAGAACATCACCGTGGTTAAACGAGCTCCACACCCTGTATGTTTATGTGCTTTGCCTTTCTTCTAGCGATCTTGGTTTTACAGCTACCAATTTCTAACATGGTATCAAAACAGTTCTAGAAGCCATTGTCCAAAGCTTTGGCTTGACATTCTGAGGCATCCCCTCACCGATCCAGGAGAAAAAGTGACTTGGAAACTTAGGCCAAGGAAAGGCGCATCTATTAATGAAGGAAAAATCCAGTTTTGAGAAGCTTCATTTTTTACCCAATTTTGGTCAATAGTTTTGGCTTGATGTTATCTCCTCTCAACTCGCTTTGATAACGCACATTAACCTTTGGATTCAGTTTCACAAGATTCCAAACTTAAATTTTGACCTAGTTCCTTCTAGGGTTTCTAAGTGAAATCTGCATGACGGTTGAAGATAATCTTGATGGAGCCACAAACTTCATCTCTTGGAAGTCTAGAGTTCTCATCTTGTAAGAAAATGATCTCTTAAAGCTTGTCAATGGGAAGGTTCCAGAACTAGACGCTGAAGAAGACAAGTGTCATTGGAGGAAGAGTGATGCAAGAGCAAGAAGAATCTTGGTAGATTAAGTCAGGGATCATTTGGTTCCTCAAATCTCACAAAAGAAGACGACAAGGAAGATGTTCAAAACCGTAAAGGAATGGTGATTGTTAATGGCCAAGGCTGACTTGTATAGTCGATGACGTTCAAATGCCGTTCATTATACACCCTTAGTGGTCGGTGGTGGACCACCACAGTGTTAGTGGGCACCCACTAACACCTTGGTGGTCCACCACTGACCACTGAGGGTGTTTAATGGAAGGCATTTTAAGGCTGTCGGGGATAGAAGTCAAACTTGGCCACTGACACTATTGTTGCCCACAATCGACATACAAGGGTGTCTGACGAATGGCATTTAAAGGCCACGGGGAGTAGAATTTAGGCTCGGTCAATATCCATTTGGATGTACATCGTTCTCTATTGAAAGGTGTGAGTTCGGGGGAGACAATAGTGTTGTATTGCCTATGGTTGGGAGGTGATAGATCATCATCGTGGTTAAACGAGCTCCACACCCAGTTTGTTTATGTGCTCTGTCTTTCTTCTAGTGGTCTTGGTTTTACAACTGCCAATTTTTAACATCGTACCAAAGCAGTTCTAGAAGCCATTGTGGAAAACTAGGGCTTCACATTCTAAGGCCTCCCCTCACCAATATAGGAGAAAAAGTGATTGGAAACTTCGCCCAAGGAAAGGCGCATCTATTGATGAAGGAAAAATCGAGTTCTGAGAAGTTTCATTTTTGACCCAATTTCGGTCCATAGTTTTGGTTCGATTTTATCTCGTCTCAACTCGCCTTGATAAGGCACATTAACCTTTAGATTCCATTTTGATGTACATCATTCTCTATCGAAAGGCCTGAGCTATGGGAGACAATAGTGTTGTATTATCTATGGTTGGGAGGTGATAGATCATGATCGTGGCTAAACGAGCTTCACACCCAATTTGTTTATGTGCTTCGTCATTCTTCTAGGTATCATGGTTTTAGAACTGCCAATTTCTAACATGGTATCAAAGTAGTTATTGACGACATTGTCGAAAGCTAGGGCTTGAAATTCTGAGGCCTCCCCTCACCAATCTAGGAGAAAAAGTGACATGGAAATTTTGCCCAAGGGAAGGCATATCTATTGATGAAGGAAAAATCCAGTTCGGAGAAGTTTCATTTTTGACCCAATTTTTGTCCAAAGTTTTGGCTCGATCTTATCTCCTCTCAACTCGCCTTGATAAGGCACATTAACCTTTGCATTCAGTTTCGCAAGATTCCAAATTTCATTTTTGACCTTGCTCCTACTAGGGTTTCTAGTTCAAATCTGGAGGCAAGATGATTGGAATGAAGGTTGAAGATCATCTTGATGGAGCCACAAACTTTATCTCTTGGAAGTCTAGAGTTCTCATCTTGGGAGAAAACGGTCTCTTAAATCTTGTCAATGAGAAGGTTCTAGAGCAAGACGTTGAAGAAGACAAGTCTCATTGGAGGAAGAGTGATGCTAGAGCAAGAAGAATCTTGGTAAACTCAGTTAGGGATCATTTGGTTCCTCAAATCTTGCAAACGAAGGCGACTATGAAGATGTTCAGAACTCTAAAGGAATGATGTTTGTTAATGACCAAGCCTGACTTGTATCGACGACGACGTTCAAATGCCGTTAATTATACACCCTTAGTGGTTGGTGGTGGACCACCACAGTGTTGGTGGGCGCCCACGAACACCTTGGTGGTCCACCATCGAACACTGAGTGTGTATAATTGAAGGCCTTGGCCACTGACACTATTGTGGCCTACAATAGACCTACAAGGGTGTATGGAGAATGGCATCTAAAGGCCATTGGGAGTAGAATTTAGGCCCAGTCGACATCCATTTTTATGTATATCGTTCTCTATTGATAGGTTTGAGGACGAGGGAGATAATAGTGTTATATTGTCTATGGTTGGGAGGTGATAGATAGTCACCGTGGTTAAACGAGCTCCACGCCCAGTTTGTTTATGTACTCTGCCTTTCTTCTAGTGGTTTTAGTGTTACAACTGTCAATTTCTAACATGGTATCAAAGCAGTTCTAGAAGCCATTGTCGAAAGCTTGGGATTGAGATTTTGAGGCCTCTCCTCACCAATCCGGAAGAAAAACAGACTTAGAAACTTTGGCCACCGCTCATTAATCCAGGAAAAAAAGTGACTTGGAAATTTCGCCCAAGGGAAGGCGCATCTATTGATGAAGGAAAAATCCAGTTCTGAGAAGTTTCATTTTTGACTCAATTTTGGTCCATAGTTTTAGCTCAACCTTATCTCCTCTCAAGTCACCTTGAAAATGCATATTAACCTTTGGATTCAGTTTAACAAGATTCCAAACTTCATTTTTGACCTAGCTCCTACTAGGGTTACTAGTTCAATTTTGCAGTAGGGTTACTAGTTCAATTTTGCAGGCAAGATGATTGGAATGAAGGTTGAAGATAATATTTATGGAGCCACAAACTTCATCTTTTGGAAGTCTATAGTTCTCATCTTGGAAGAAAATGATCTCTTAAAGCTTGTCAATGAGAAGGTTCCAGAACCGAACGTTGAAGAAGACAAGTTTCATTGGAGGAAAAGTGATGCCAGAGCAAGAAGAATCTTGGTAGAATCAGTTAGGGATCATTTGGTTCCTCAAATATCGCAAAAGAAGACAACTAGGAAGATGTTCAAAACCCTAAATGAATGATGATTGTTAATGGTCAAGCCTGACTTGTATGGGCGACGACTTTCAAATGCCGTTCATTATACACCCCTAGTGGTCGGTGGTGGAAAACCACAGTGTTAGTGGGCGCCCACTAACACCTTGGTGGTCCGCCACCGACCACTGAGGGTGTACGGCAGAATGCATTTGAAGGCCGTCTGGGATAGAATTCAGGCTTGGCTACTGACACTATCATGGCCCACAATCGACCTACAAGGGTGTATGATGAATGGCATTTAAAGGCCAATGGGAGTAGAATTTAGGTTCAGTAAAAATCCATTTGGATATACATCGTTCTCTATTGAAAGGTCTGGGCTTGGGGGAGACAATAGTGTTGTATTGTCTATGGTTGGGAGGTGATAGATCATCACCATGGTTAAACAAGCTCCAGTGGGAGTATTATTTTGGCTCAGTAAAAATCCATTTGGATGTACGTCGTTTTCTATTGAAAGGTCTAAGCTCGGGGGAGACAATAGTGTTGTATTGTCTATGGTTGGGAGGTGATAGATCATCACCGTGGTTAAACGAGCTCCACACCGAGTTTGTTTATGTGTTTTTTCTTTCTTCTAGTGATCTTGGTTTTACAACTACCAATTTCTAACATGGTATCAAAGTTGTTCTAAATGCCATTGTTGAAAGCTAGGGCTTGACATTTTGAGGTCTCCCTTCACCGATCCAGGAGAAAAAGTGACCTGGAAACTTCGCCCAAGGGAAGGCACATCTATTATTGAAGGAGAAATCCAGTTCCGAGAAATTTTATTTTTGGCCCAATTTCGGTTTATAGTTTTGGCTCGATCTTATCTCCTCTCAACTTTCCTTGATAAGGCACGTTAACCTTTGGATTCAATTTCACAAGATTTCAAAATTCATTTTTGATCTAGCTCCTACTAGGGTTTCTAGTTCAAATATGCACACAAGATGATTGGAATGAAGGTTGAAGATCATCTTGATGAAGCCACAAACTTCATCTCTTGAAAGTCTAGAGTTGTCATCTTTGAAGAAAATGATCTCTTAAAGCTTGTCAATGAGAAGGTTCCAAAACCAGACGCTGAAGAAGACAAGTCTCATTGGAGGAAGATTGATTGAAGAGCAAGAAGAATCTTGGTTGACTCGGTCAGCGATCATATGGTTCCTCAAATCTCGCAAAAGAAGACGACTAGAAAGATTTTAAAACCCTAAAGAAATAGTGGTTGTTAATGGTCAAGCCTGACTTGTATGGGCGACGACGTTCAAATGCTGTTCATTATACAACATTAGTGGTCGGTGGCGGACCAGCACAGTGTTAGTGGGCGTCCAGTAACACCTTGGTGGTCAACCAACAACCACTGAGGTTGTATGACGGAATGCATTTTAAGGCCGTTTGGGATAGAAGTCAGGCTTGGCCATTGACACTGTTGTGGCGCACAATCGACCTACAAGGGTGTATGACGAATGGCATTTAAAGGCCAGCGAGAGTAGAATTTAGGCTCGGTCAACATCCATTTCGATGTACATCGTTCTCTATTGAAAGGTTTGTGCACGGAGAAGACAATAGTGTTATATTGTTTATGGTTGGGAGGTGATAGAACATCACCGTCGTTAAACGAGCTCCACACCCTGTATGTTTATGTGCTCTGTCTTTCTTCTAGTGATCTTGGTTTTACAGCTACCAATTTCTAACATGGTATCAAAGCAGTTCTAGAAGCCATTGTCCAAAGCTTTGGCTTGACATTCTGAGGCATTCCCTCACTGATCCAGGACAAAAAGTGACTTGGAAACTTTGGCCAAGGGAAGGCACATCTATTAATGAAGGAAAAATCCAGTTTTGAGAAGCTTCATTTTTTACCCAATTTCGATCAATAGTTTTGGCTTGATGTTATCTCCTCTCTACTCGCTTTGATAAGGCACATTAACGTTTGGATTCAGCTTCACAAGATTCCAAACTTAAATTTTGACCTAGCTCCTTCTAGGGTTTCTAAGTGAAATCTGCATGACGGTTGAAGATAATCTTGATGGAGCCACAAACTTCATCTCTTGGAAGTCTAGAGTTCTCATCTTGTAAGAAAATGATTTCTTAAACCTTGTCAATGAGAAGGTTCCAGAACTAGACGCTGAAGAAGACAAGTATCATTGGAGGAAGAGTGATGCAAGAGCAAGAAGAATCTTGGTAGACTAAGTCAGGGATCATTAGGTTCCTCAAATCTCACAAAAGAAGACGACAAGGAAGATCTTCAGAACCGTAAAGGAATGGTGATTGTTAATGGCCAAGGCTGACTTGTATAGTCGATGACGTTCAAATGCCGTTCATTATACACCCTTAGTGGTTGGTGGTGGACCACCACAGTGTTAGTGGGCGCCCACTAACACCTTGGTGGTCCACCATCGACCACTGAGGGTGTATAATGGAAAACATTTTAAGGCTGTCAGGGATAGAAGTCAAGCTTGGCCACTGACACTATTGTTGCCCACAATCAACATACAAGGGTGTCTAACGAATGGTATTTAAACGCTGCTGGGAGTAGAATTTAGGCTCGGTCAATATCCATTTGGATGTACATCGTTCTCTATTGAAAGGTGTGAGCTCGGGGGAGACAATAGTGTTGTATTTTCTATGGTTGGGAGGTGATAGATCATCTTCGTGGTTAAACGAGCTCCACACCCAGTTTGTTTATGTGCTCTGTCTTTCTTCTAGTGGTCTTGGTTTTACAACTGCCAATTTTAAACATCGTACCAAAGTAGTTCTAGAAGCCATTGTCGAAAGTTAGGGCTTCACATTCTAAGGCCTCCCCTCACCAATATAGGAGAAAAAGTGAGTTGGAAACTTCACCCAACGGAAGGCGCATCTATTGATGAAGCAAGAATCGAGTTCTGAGAAGTTTCATTTTTTACCCAATTTCGGTCCATAGTTTTGGCTCGATCTTATCTCCTCTCAACTCACCTTGATAAGGCACATTAACCCTTAGATTCCATTTTGATGTACATCATTCTCTATCGAAAGGCCTGAGCTATGGGAGACAATAGTGTTGTATTGTCTATGGTTGGTAGGTGATAGGTCATCATCGTGGTTAACTGAGCTCCACACCCAATTTGTTTATGTGCTCCGTCATTCTTCTAGGTATCATGGTTTTAGAACTGTCAATTTCTAGCATGGTATCAAAGTAGTTATAGAGGACATTGTCGAAATCTAGGGCTTGAAATTCTGAGGCCTCCCCTCACCAATCCAGGAGAAAAAGTGACATGGAAATTTTTCCCAAGGGAAGGCACATCTATTGATGAAAGAAAAATACAGTTCGGAGAAGTTTCATTTTTTACCCAATTTTTGTCCAAAGCTTTGGCTCGATCTTATCTCCTCTCAACTCGCCTTGATAAGGCACATTAACCTTTGGATTCAGTTTCACAAGATTCCACATTTCATTTTTGACCTAGCTCCTACTAGGGTTTCTAGTTCAAATCTGGAAGCAAGATGATTGGAATGAAGGTTGAAGATCATCTTGATGGAGCCACAAACTTTATCTCTTGGAAGTCTAGAGTTCTCATCTTGGGAGAAAATGATCTCTTAAAGCTTGTCAATGAGAAGGTTCCAGAGCAAGATGTTGAAGAAGACAAGTCTCATTGGAGGAAGAGTGATGATAGAGCAAGAAGAATCTTGGTAAACTCAGTTAGAAATCATTTGGTTCCTCAAATCTTGCAAACGAAGACGACTATGAAGATGTTCAAAACTCTAAAGGAATGATGATTGTTAATGACCAAGCCTGACTTGTATGGGCGACGACGTTCAAATGCCGTTAATTATACACCCTTAGTGGTCGGTGGTGGACCACCACAGTGTTGGTGGGCGCCTACCAACACCTTGGTGGTCCACCACCGAACACTGAGGGTGTATAATTGAAGGCATTTTAAGCCTGTCGGAGATAGGAGTCAGGCTTGGCCAATGACACTATTGTGGCCCGCAATAGACCTACAAGGGTCTATGGAGAATTGCATCTAAACGCCATTGGGAGTAGAATTTAGGCTCAGTCGACATCCATTTGGATGTATATCGTTCTCTATGGATAGGTTTGAGGTCGGGGGAGATAATAGTGTTGTATTGTCTATGGTTGGGAGGTGATAGATAATCACCGTGGTTAAACGAGCTCCACACCCAGTTTGTTTATTACTCTGCCTTTCTTCTAGTGGTCCTAGTGTTACAACTGCCAATTTCTAGCATGGCATCAAAGCAGTTCTAGAAGCCATTGTCGAAAGCTAGGGCTTGACATTTTGAGGCCTCTCCTCGCTAATCCGGGAGAAAACCAGACTTAGAAACTTTGGCCATCGCTCATTAATACAGGAGAAAAAGTGACTTGGAAATTTCGCCCAAGGGAAGGCGCATATATTGATGAAGTCGAAAGCCATTTCTGAGAAGTTTCATTTTTGACCCAATTTTGATCCATAGTTTTGGCTCAATCTTATCTCCTCTCAAGTCGCCTTGATAAGGCACATTAACCTTTGGATTCAGTTTCACAAGATTCCAAATTTCATTTTTGACCTGGCTCATACTAGGGTTTCTAGTTCAAATCTGGAGGCAAGATGATTGGAATGAAGGTTGAAGATCATCTTGATGGAGCCACAAACTTTATCTCTTGGAAGTCTAGAGTTCTCATCTTGGGAGAAAATGATCTCTTAAAGCTTGTCAATGAGAAGGTTCTAGAGCAAGACGTCGAAGAAGACAGGTCTCATTAGAGGAAGAGTGATGCTACAGCAAGAAGAATCTTGGTAAACTCAGTTAGGGATCATTTGGTTCCTCAAATCTTCCAAACGAAGACGACTATGAAGATATTCAAAACTCTAAAGGAATGATGATTGTTAACCTTTGTATTCAATTTCGCAAGATTTCAAATTCATTTTTGATCTAGCTCCTACTAGGGTTTTCTAGTTCAAATATGCACGCAAGATGATTGGAATGAAAGTTGAAGATCATCTTGATGGAGCCACAAACTTTATCTCTTGGAAGTCTAGAGTTCTCATCTTGGGAGAAAATGATCTCTTAAAGCTTGTCAATGAGAAGGTTCCAGAACTAGACGCTGAAGAAGACAAGTGTCATTGGAGGAAGAGTGATGCAAGAGCAAGAAGAATCTTGGTAGACTAAGTCAGGGATCATTTGGTTCCTCAAATCTCAGAAAAGAAGACGACGTTCAAATGCCGTTCATTATACACCCTTAGTGGTCGGTGGTGGACCACCACAGTGTTAGTGGGCGCCCACTAACACCTTGGTGGTCCACCACCGACCACTGAGGGTGTATAATGGAAGGCATTTTAAGGCTGTCGGGGATAGAAGTCAAGCTTGGCCACTGACACTATTGTTGCCCACAATCGACATACAAGGGTGTTTGACGAATGGCATTTAAGCGCCCACTAACACTGTGGTGGTCCACCATCGACCACTGAGGGTGTATAATAGAAAGCATTTTAAGGCTTTCGGGGATAGAAGTCAAGCTTGGCCACTTACACTATTGTTGCCCACAATCGGCATACAAGGGTGTCTGACGAATGGCATTTAAAGGCCACAGGGAGTAGAATTTAGGCTCGGTCGATATCGATTTGGATGTACATCATTCTCTATTGAAGGTGTGAGCTCGGGAGAGACAATAGTGTTGTATTGTCTATGGTTGGGAGGTGATAGATCATCATCGTGGTTAAATGAGCTCCACACCCAGTTTGTTTATGTGCTCTGTCTTTCTTCTAGTGGTCTTGGTTTTACAACTGCCAATTTTTAACATCGTACGAAAGCAGTTCTAGAATCCATTGTCGAAAGCTAGGGCTTCACATTGTAAGGCCTCCCCTCACCAATATAGGAGAAAAAGTGAGTTGGAAACTTCTCCCAAGGGAAGGCGCATCCATTGATGAAGGAAAAATCGAGTTCTGAGAAGTTTCATTTTTGACCCAATTTCGGTCCATAGTTTTGGCTCGATCTTATCTCCTCTCAACTCGCCTTGATAGGGCACATTAACCCTTAGATTCCATTCTGATGTACATCATTCTCTATCGAAAGGCCTGAGCTATGGGAGACAATAGTGTTGTATTTTCTATGGTTGGGAGGTGATAGATCATGATCGTGGTTAAACGAGCTCCACACCCAATTTGTTTATATGCTCCGTCATTCTTCTAGGTATCATGGTTTTAGAACTGCCAATTTCTAACATGGTATCAAGGTAGTTATAGACGACATTGTCGAAAGCTAGGGCTTGAAATTCTGAGGCCTCCTCTCACCAATCCAGGAGAAAAAGTGACATGGAAATTTTGCCCAAGGGAAGGCACATCTATTGATGAAGGAAAAATCCAGTTCTGAGAAGTTTCATTTTTTACCCAATTTTTGTTCAAAGCTTTGGCTCGATCTTATCTCCTCTCAACTCGCCTTGATAAGGCACACTAACCTTTGGATTCAGTTTCACAAGATTCCAAATTTCATTTTTGACGTAGCTCCTATTAGGGTTTCTAGTTCAAATCTGGAGGCAAGATGATTGGAATGAAGGTTGAAGATCATCTTGATGGAGCCACAAAATTTATCTCTTGGAAGTCTAGAGTTCTCATCTTGGGAGAAAATGATCTCTTAAAGCTTGTCAATGAGAAGGTTCTAGAGCAAGACGTTGAAGAAGACAAGTCTCATTGGAGGAAGAGTGATGCTAGAACAAGAAGAAGCTTGGTAAACACAGTTAGGGATCATATGGGTCCTCAAATCTTGCAAATGAAGACGACTATGAAGATGTTCAAAATTTTAAAGGAATGATGATTGTTAATGACCAAGCCTGACTTGTATGGGCGATGACGTTCAAATGCTGTTAATTGTCAAGCCTGACTTGTATGGGCGACGACGTTCAAATGCCGTTCATTATACACCCCTAGTGGTCGGTGGTGGAAAACCACAATGTTAGTGGGCGCCCACTAACACCTTGGTGGTCCGCCACCGACCACTGAGGTTGTAAGACAGAATGCATTTGAAGGTCGTCTGGGATAGAAGTCAGGCTTGGCCACTGACACTATTATGTCCCACAATCGACCTACAAGGGTGTATGGTGAATCGCATTTAAAGGCCAGTGGGAGTAGAATTTAGGTTCAGTAAAAGTCCATTTGGATATACATCGTTCTCTATTGAAACGTCTGAGCTCGGGGGAGACAATAGTGTTGTTAAACACGCTCCAGTGGGAGTATTATTTTGGCTCAGTAAAAATCCATTTGGATCTACATCGTTCTCTGTTGAAAGGTTTGAGCTCGGGGGAGACAATAGTGTTGTATTGTCTATGGTTGGGAGGTGATAGATCATCACCGTGGTTAAACGAGCTCCACACCGAGTTTGTTTATGTGCTTTTTCTTTATTCTAGTGATCTTGGTTTTACAACTACCAATTTCTAACATGGTATCAAAGCTGTTCTAAATGCCATTGTTGAAAGCTAGGGCTTGACATTTTGAGGTCTCTCTTCATCGATTCAGGAGAAAAAGTGACCTGGAAACTTTGCCCAAGGGAAGGCACATCTATTATTGAAGGAGAAATCCAGTTCTGAGAAATTTCATTTTTTTCTCAATTTCGGTTTATAGTTTTGGCTCGATCTTATCTCCTCTCAACTTGCCTTGATAAGGCATGTTAACCTTTGGATTCAATTTCGCAAGATTTCAAAATTCATTTTTGATCTAGCTCCTACTAGGGTTTCTAGTTCAAATATGCACGCAAGATGATTGGAATGAAAGTTGAAGATCATCTTGATGGAGCCACAAACTTCATCTCTTGGAAGTCTAGAGTTCTCATCTTGGAAGAAAATGATCTCTGAAAGCTTGTCAATGAGAAGGTTCCAGAACCAGACGCTGAAGAAGACAAGTCTCATTGGAGGAGGAGTGATTGCAGAGCAAGAAGAATCTTGGTTGACTCGGTCAGCGATCATTTGGTTCCTCAAATCTCGCAAAAGAAGACGACTAGAAATATTTTAAAACCCTAAAGGAATGGTGGTTGTTAATGGTCAAGCCTGACTTGTATGGGCGACGACGTTCAAATGCCGTTCAGTATACACCATTAGTGGTCAGTGGCGGACCACCACAGTGTTAGTGGGCGTCCAGTAACACCTAGGTGGTCAACCACCGACCACTGAGGTTGTATGATGGAATGCATTTTAAGGCCGTTTGGGATAGAAGTCAGGCTAGGACACTGACACTCATGTTGTGGCGCACAATCGACCTACAAGGGTGTATGACGAATGGCATTTAAAGGCCAGCGAGAGTAGAATTTAGGCTCGGTCAACATCCATTTGGATGTACATCGTTCTCTATTAAAAGGTTTGAGCTCGGAGAAGACAATAGTGTTGTATTGTCTATGGTTGGGAGGTGATAGAACATCACCTTGGTTAAACGAGCTCCACACCCTGTATGTTTATGTGCTTTGCCTTTCTTCTAGTGATCTTGGTTTTACAGCTACCAATTTCTAACATGGTATCAAAGCAGTTCTAGAAGCCATTGTCCAAAGCTTTGGCTTGACATTCTGAGGCATCCCCTCACCGATCCAGGAGAAAAAGTGACTTGGAAACTTCGGCTAAGGGAAGGCGCATCTATTAATGAAGGAAAAATCCAGTTTTGAGAAGCTTCATTTTTTACCCAATTTTGGTCAATAGTTTTGGCTTGATGTTATCTCCTCTCAACTCACTTTGATAAGGCACATTAACCTTTGGATTCAGTTTCACAAGATTCCAATCTTAAATTTTGACCTAGCTCCTTCTGGGGTTTCTAAGTGAAATCTGCATGACGATTGAAGATAATCTTGATGGAGCCACAAACTTCATCTCTTGGAAGTCTAGAGTTCTCATCTTGTAAGAAAATGATCTCTTAAAGCTTGTCAATGAGAAGGTTCCAGAACTAGACGCTGAAGAAGACAAGTGTCATTGGAGGAAGAGTGATGCAAGAGCAAGAAGAATCTTGGTAGACTAAGTCAAGGATCATTTGGTTCTTCAAATCTCACAAAAGAAGAGATGAAGTTTTCTTTCCATGATGCCGTTTTCTCTCCATGTCGTCGATCTTTAGTGGAAGTTCTCTGAGTCGTCAGTCTGGAAAATTGCGAAACATAGAACTTCAACTTTTTATAACCAGAAAATTTGTGCTTCCTCTTTCCACCCTTTGTCTTGGGGAATCCTCATGGACTGTTGATTTTATTCGTTGATTTTATGGACCGTCGGATCTCAGATTGCGGAAGGCGAAAATTGGGATTTGAACTTTTATGACTGAAACTTTATCTCTTCCGCTCCCGAACCTTGCGCCTTTCCACACCGTTGATCTGCATGGGAGTTCTGAGCTGTCGGATCCCGGATCACGGAAGGCAGAAGTCGAAAGTTGGGCTTCCTCTTTTCATAATCAAATTTTACCTCTTCCGCACTACCGCTCCCGCTTTTCCTTTTGGCAGAAATGATTTTTTGGCCCTTTGATCTCTTTTGTGGGTTGGATATCCACTATCCGTTCTTGCCAAGACCTATCCCTGATCAGATTTTTCATATCAAGATCATTTCCAAGGTCGCGGCTAAGGATTTTTTACTTTTTTGACATTTATGATTAGGAATAAGCCTCCCAAGCAACTTCAAACCCTTCTCTTATATACCTTTACGAGCGACCTTTCTGTACGTCGCGCGACCCTTCTGCACCTTGTTGTCCGCTGATTGCACACCAGTAGCAGAAATATAATGAAAGCTGTCTCGTCACTTGAGAAAGTGGGAGAGGTGTGGCCTTGGGGGCAAGCACAGAGCCAAGAACTGTGACCTACTCATAGCTCCTCCGTTTAGGCTAACTCCTAAGGAAACCAAGGGGGGTCATCCCTAACAAAGAGTTTTCTATGGCTCAATGTGTTTAAGTGTTTTTGATGTTATGATGCGGATGGGTGTTTCTTAAGAGTTTTTGAATGATTACAACTTTATAATAAAATGAGCAATCCACGTTGCAATTACAAAACACAAGATTTGAGACGAACAATACAAAGATGACTTGGAAATTAAAGGCATCCACAGATAGATAATGATTTAAGCAAACATTATGGACAAATGGTCCAGATCAAGGCGATGAATGGAAGTTTAAGACCAGTGCCTATATGGAGTCAACACGTGCTTGTGAATGCTGGAATACAAGTCTCAATAGTAGTGTTTGTGAGATCGTTTTGCAATTGTTCTTGGCTTATTTTATTGTAAATTTTAAAGATGATCTTGCTTAAGGTGTCTAGGATACCTAACCGAAAATACTTTCAGTGGCTCCATTTGAAGACATGACGGACCTATCTGGAATCACAAGCTAGGTGTTCAGAGAATTTAACCAACGAGTGTCCAGATTGGGTTGCTCGACGCCCACACTTGGAATTTTCCCGCTACTTGAGTATTTATTGAGATAACGCCGGTGCGTTGGTTACGGGGTGAAAATTTTATTATGTTGTCACTTGCAAGATTAACAAATCCGATCACCGTTCTGAGTACGAGTCCAACTTTTCAGGATAGGCAGAGCATACTAGGTGAGGGATAGCAACGAGGTGAATTTTAAGTGGGGAAACGTGAGTTGGAAAGATTTTATTATTATGAGCACACAGTTCAACTCTCCGACATAGAGTGCTCTTGACTTTGTCTTATGACAGAATTTCAAGAGACTTTAATTAATCTATATGCTTGATGCAAGGATAACGCAGTGGGAATGCTCTCCGACAAAGAGTGCTCTCGACTTGGGTTATTGCAAGTTCAAGAGACTTTGGTTCTTTTTATAAGACAATCAACTTGTAAATTGAAACCACATGATAGCTCAACAAATTGTAAAACAACGAAACAATGTCATAGCAAAAAATGATAAAATACTTGCAAATGAAATAAATGAGAAACTAGTGTTCTACAACAACAAGAAACTAATCTAGCAAAGAGAAGTAAAAAATGACTTAAAGACACACTGTCCCCGAAATTTCCATCTAGCTGGTCATACGCAGGAAGACAATGGGGAAAGAGAGGTAGCACGCAATGTCAATGCGGCACTTGGGACGAAATCCCAAGGTACTTCTCAGGTCAAGACTGAAACAAATAAAAAGTTCCAAGTACAGAATTAAACTACTCTAAGCATGCAAAGTAAATCTGAGCTAAGAGCACAAGACACTCTTCCCCAAATGGGGCAGAAGAAACCAAAAGATGGGAGGGCCTATCCCACTTTGCCCCTTTTATTAAGAGAGTACAATATTTAGGATTTTCAACCTTAGAGAAATAAAAAGAACTTGGAAAGACAAATGGAACAAGCCTCAATGGTTGTTTTACAAAAGGAGAGTAATTTGAAATTTTTTGTCTTCTTTAGTTCAAATCCCAAGTATTTGGATCTTATTGGTTTTGGTACTGAGTTTCTACTCTTCTCTTTTGTATTTGTTCTTCTTTGGCTCAATCGTCAAGTCCTTCTCTTCGGATTTGTTTGTCTTCATACCTGCACACAACACAAATCAACTCGAAGCACCCATCAACTGTTAATTAAACCCAAATCAAATATAAACTACTTCTAAGAAAGAGATCTACAAAAATAAAACTAAGTGCAAGATCTAATTTATGATATGAAAACAGCAATATAGTTGGCTGCAAAAAAGTGAGAAATCAGGCAACAAACAACAGTATAGAGGGCTGAGAGGGCAGCGAAGGAGGGCTGCAAAAAACGAGGAAAAGAGGACCAAAAGGGGGCAGCGAAAGAGAGGAACGAATGCAAGAGGCCAAGACAAGCCAGAAAAGCAAGATGGCAAGCTTAGCAAGAGAAAAAGATGAGGTAGGGCGAGAGCAATGAGGAGAAGGCTAGCAAGCAATAAATCGAGAAGATCAAGGAGCAAACAAGAGAACTGGAAGAGGGAAGTT
>LPNX011166617.1:0-12596 GCA_001517045.1 Pseudotsuga menziesii
CCATTCAGTGGGTTAGTCCTTAGATTGTCTCACATCTTTCAGTTATCTCCCTCACTCTTCTGGTCAAGGAAACACCATTGCCTTGACCAATGGAAGGTCTCCCTCTATCGACAACAACACATGTATTCCAGAAGATAGACCCAGAGGTCCCTGTATCCTAGTTTCATTAACTTCATTGATGAGTTCCTTGGACCACTTGAGAGGAGTCCTTAGTGCCTCTCGGGATGGTTGTTTCTCACGTGCTTGAGTCCAGCTACATCATCGCACTCTTGAGATTCGTACAGGGTATTGGTTCGTGCAGTATTTGGTTGAAGACCACAGATGTCACTTGAATCGCACATTGATGAGTCTATTTGAGGGATCCCAACAGGTTCACGTCCCTTGTGATTTCTGGGTTGCGTTGGAGACAGTATTCAGAAGCCCCAGCAGTGCTTCTATATAGATTTATGATTGATACAACATATTTATACCACAGAGACTTTGACTCTCCGTCAATAAAATTTGTATCGTTCCAGATCCAGCAGACCATCATTCATGAAGATATAGCATTCCATGAGAATTCCATGGGTCCAATGTAACATTTCTTCATATCAGTATTGTATTCAGCCTCTCATTGAGGAAACCACTATTGTAACAACAGTTGTACATGATCAACTTTTGTATTATAGAGCTTAGATCACATTATTCTTTTGACATCATTACGAGCATGGGGATTCCCGCCTCGTCCATATACATTTCACACATTATTTGTATCTCACCCATTGATGGGAACCATATTAATACAAAAATCAAAAGCCACCATGCGCTAGCCCAGGAAGCACCACCTCTCCCCAAGAAAATCCTATGATGTCCGTCAGCCATAAGATGAGCTCCTACCCTCACACATTAGGGGGCAATCTGTTAACCCAAGAAATCCCTCACTAATCTCTACATGATCTACACCACCCAAGGACATCCATGCATGACCCTCATTTGATCCCCACACCCTCGAAAATGATTAAAAATATGAAAAAGGGCTTAAAAATCCCTAAAAAGATCCAAACTAGCTCCCATAGGGGCTAAAACCTCCAAAAAGGGGATAAAACCCCTCAAAGGATCTTAAAGCCCCCAAAGGAGCTAAGGATTGGGTGAAAAGGGCTAAAATCCCAAAAAGGGGCTAAAGCACCAACCAAGGGCTTAAAACCCTAAAAATCCCAAGAAAAAGTATAAATAGAGGGGTGGGGGTCACTCTCAAATCACTTCTCATCTCCCTATTGTTACATTGCTTGTGTGAGTGGCTTGAGACCCTTTGCCTCTCAAGTCGTTCACCCTCCCTCTCCTCCATTC
The DNA here is from genome assembly GCA_001517045.1 of Pseudotsuga menziesii. Taxonomy (NCBI): domain Eukaryota; kingdom Viridiplantae; phylum Streptophyta; class Pinopsida; order Pinales; family Pinaceae; genus Pseudotsuga; species Pseudotsuga menziesii. Next base: position 1,327 of record LPNX011166617.1, read on the forward strand.
CTCCATTGAGCCATAGCTCCCCATCCATTGAGAGGTGCTCTTCGAAGCTAGGGCATGGTGGGCCATTCCAATTAGAGAAGGTACACTTGTCTCTTTTCCTTTTTTGTTTTGTCATATTGTAGTTTCCTGACATTATTTGTTTGCATGCTTGTTGTTTAACATTTTATTGCAGGTTTCCATTGATTACTTGCAGGTTCTTTTGTTCTCTAACAGTTTGATGCAGGTTTGTAGAGCTTAGTCCTAACCTTGTGTGCAGGGGTTCTATTTTATTTCATTTTTTGTCTGTTTTTATTTCCATTCTCATAGGAACCCTACCCTTTCATCCTATAGATGGAAGGGATTTGTTCCTGCCTATAGCAAGGGAGAAATCCCTACTACATAACCAATGCTCAAGCAAACATTCGCAGGCGGGATCGACCGTATGGGCAGGGTAGCAAAGCTCGAAACTCAAAAGAGCCCCCATATACAAATATGATCATGGAAATATCTCTGGTGCTCATAGAAAGTGACCAGGGGTCATCCTAGTCACAATCGCATGCACTGCCTCGTGCTTAACTCCTGTGTAAAAGGAGCATCCTGAGAAACACTAATTATACCAAGGGTTTCACTATCTCACCTAGACAGACACCTAATTGTTTTGTTTAGTGGTCTTGGAGAATTTACTCACAATGTACTATTCCAAGACCCCAAAACCTAATCTTTATTGATGCACCCTAGAAAATAAAAGAGTGTAATTCATTTTATTATGTGTTGATTTTAATTGGCTATTATTACTCAAAGGAAAATGGCCATGCAACTAATGATATGAAGACTCAACAGTGAAATAAAAGTGCACACCTAACAAGTAATGCCAAGTGCAATCTTGTAGAATGAAAAAAGGGTATGCCACTACATGAGATGCATACATATATATTCCTTTCCAAATGCCAATGCAATCCTTCCTATATGAAAGCCTAAACACAACTCTCATCCAAGCAATCCAATGCAAGTACCTCCTCAAATCCATATCTAAGATGCAAGTAAGAATGCAACGATTTTTTATTTTCAATATAAAAGAATTAAAAATGCAAATAAAAGTCATTTAAAACTTTTAGTCCCTGCGGCCAACATAAAACACAAGCCTAGCAAGACACCAAGACAAAAAGAGTAATGCACTATAGAAAAACAAAAAGGATAAATGACTAAAACTACTTTCAAAGAAAAATAAATGAAAAAGCGGTCTCTAGTCACAAAAGAAGCATCCAACAGATGCTATCAGAACCCAGGAAGACCCAACCACACTCACAACCTACCCAACAACTTCCCACAACATCAAACTCAACCAAAATGGAGGATGTACGCAACTATTTAAAGAACAACTGCGTATGTATGCGACTTTTGGCCAAAAATTTGCATGTATACGCAGATTTTGGCCAAAAAACTGCATGTATACGCGACTTTTGGCCAAAAATCCACGTATGTACGTGAATTTTGGCCAAAATCCTGCATATACAGAGAAGACAGTGGTAAAAAGTAGGCCAAGGGTCAAACCAATAAAGGGGAGTGTCAATCGATGAACATACTATGAAATGTGACACAGAAACGGGGAGAAACATAGAGCAAGTGAATAATATCAAGCACATTGTGCCCCCAAACCCAAAAGAAAAACAAGGAATGCCCCCAGTATGGTTGCCAATTTTTTTACATAGAAAACATCCTATGGCTTGGGGTGTACCACAATAGAGAGAGAAACCGTAGAAATCAATCCCTTCCCAATATGCAAGAGAAATATCACATCTAACACTAAAGGATCTTGACACGTACCTTATTCTGAATGGTTGTATTAGATCCCCGTTGAGCTTTTTCCAATCCTGCTTGCTTTAGCAATTCACTCTCAACAATAGTAAACAAGGCAAACATGCTATATAATATAGTGTTAGATCTACTATAGCATATATAATCAATGATACATAAGCAATTAAACACATCCATGGATTCAATATTCATTTAAATGCACATCATTGGACAGGAAAATATATTTCTATTAAGTAAATCAGAGATTACATAAGTGACAACCTCTGTCAGCATGTCTACGAACTGGAGAAATTGATTCCTCCACTTGGGCCTCCACCACCTCAATCCTCCATCTCTCGATAGCAAGCTCACAAGCAAAGGCAAGCTTGGGAAGAACACAAAGTGCTCCATGGGACAAAGGGATGCAGACTCAAGTATAAGCAAGCTACGACAATAATGGACTATAGTTTTCTTGCTCTTCAATTCCTCCTCTTCAATGTATCCAAAGGGTTCCTTATATAGTGCTTCAATGGGGTAATGGAAGGTCAAATCCGAGCGATCTCGAGGCATATGGAAGGCCAAGAGACAAGTGACTTAGATCCACATCAAGGAAAACTCCAAAAACATTTGGCCTTTTGCACACATCTCGATGTATGCAGGTTTAAGGGAAATATCCATGTATATACATGATAAAGGGATTAAAAATCACGTACAACAAATAATGGGTGTTTTTAGGGATGATCTTGGAAACATGAAAGGCACAAAAATAGTCCGTGGGGTCCAAAAAGTCTGTAGAGGGATAGGGAAGGCCATAAAAGTGTGATCAACCATGTGTGGTAAAATCAGCTATAACACTTGATTTTTTGGATCATTGAGCCTAATCTATTGTGAACCACTGAGTTGTGAAAGAAATTGGTGTTTTTCTCCCCCTCCTGGAGCCATTTAACCCGAGATTTATGTTTCCAAAAAATCTCTTCTTGTCTCTCTTTGGCATCCAGTTGAGTAAGGAGATCTTTCTCCTTTTCTCCGAACTCTAGATCCCATCCCGATTCCATTCCTACTTGTTGGATTTGGTATATGTCTTGAATCAGTATTTTCTTGTCGTCGAATATGTGTCCTAACTACTCCCTGTTTCATGTGCGGATCTTAGCTTTTAAGGCCTTTAGCTTTTATTTAAAGTTGTACATTCTGGTCCCCCTTGTGTGGTCCAACTCCTGCCACCACTGTTCTACAAGGCCCTTAAATTCCTTGTGCTCCAGCCAAAACTGTTTGAATCTGAAGGGTTTTCTTAGGTTGCTGTTAGATCTATCCCATTCCAAACTGATTGGCCAGTGATCCGACCCAGCAGCTGGAAGAACACTCGTTCTGATGTCCCTAGCACCCCTCACAATATTTTTTGATACCAAAAATACGTCAAGCCGGGAGACCACCAGGTGGTCCCCTCCTCTCCTTTTATTCCATGTATACCACCCATCCCCCGTCTCCATATCCGCCAGGGAGCTGAGGGTCAATATCTGCCTAAAATCCTCTTGGTATTTGTCCAAAGCTCTCCTTCCCCCCTTTTTTTCCCTAAGGGAAGTGATTAGGTTGAAATATCCTCCCACTATCTAGGTCCCTTCTTGGGCATGATTTCTCAACCACCTCAAGTGATGGATGAATTCCTGCTTCTGGGGGAAAGCACTGGGCCCATAAATATTAACTAGGGTCCCCAAATCTCTTGAGTCTAAAACTTTGAAGGTTGTTTCCAAGGAGAAATGGCTAGCCCTCCACTCTGAGATATATATCCAACTTGGGTCCCATAGGATCGCTATTCCTCCCCCCATTCCTGCTCAATCATTCGCCATTACTTTGCTTCCCTTCCAGACCTCTGGCCCTATCCTCATCATTGTCTCAAAGCTACACTTGGTTTCCTACAAATATAAGATGTCTAGTTTTTCCATCCTTATCTTCCTACCTAAGGTCTTTAATTTCCTTGGGTGGTTACACCCCCTGATATTCCAAGAGATTATCTTCATTGGGTAACCTTACTTACCTCAGAAAAGGCCTCCCTGATCGTCGGGTACCGACGTGATTCGATTAACTTGACTCTAGCTGCCACAATCCTCTGCTTGTTTGTTTTTCAACCTCATTTCTGATCCTCTTCTGGGGTCTTTCGCTTGCTCCCCTTTTTTGGGTCTATGTAGATTCGTAGATCCCATGATTCCTTGGCCTTGATGATGGCCTGCTGGAGGAGGGAAACTTGTTCCTGAGATACAAACCCATTTCTTGCTTTGTCACACTCCTTTTCTATTGCATCCAGTTCTAATTCGCCCAAATCCATATCTTCTACCTCGTCCTCCTCCCTTGTCTCTATCTAATTGATTTCGATGGATCCGATTGTGATCAACTGTGTCTCCTTTATCTCTTTGCTTTGGCCGATTCCCTCATCCCCCTCTTTCTCTAGAATCTGAAAGGGATTGGTGCATTCCGGTGCTCTGTTGACCATCTCCTTTTTTTATTTTTGACCCCCGCTATTCCTCCCTCGCTTTCTATTATTGACCTATGTGAAGCCATCACTGGCCAGCTTCTCTTCCCCCCCCTTGTCTAAGGCCTGCTTCTCCTAACCCCTCTTCATGCAGTTCCTCCTGAAATGACCATACTCATGGCATATTCTATAGCAGAAAGGGAGCTGCTCATAATCGATTTGTTGAATCCACTCCTTATCATCCCATTTTAGGCTCACTGCTTCCGGGAGATATTTTGATAGATCCATGTAGACACAAATTCTTTCATAGGTCATGTACCCCTTCTTCTTGGTCTATTCTACTGCTTTCACAAACTCCCCAATTGAGTTTCCAATGTCTTTCAAAATTTCTAGATCCCAAAATTCATCGGGGAGGCCAATCATCCTGACCCATACTGGAGCGATCATCAAATCCTCCATTTTAGGGTTGAAACGCTCCTTCCAGAGGCGTAAAAATAGCCCAGACAAAAAGAAGAAATATGGCCCTCATTCTAGGATCTGATCTCTGTCCTCTACATTGAAGAAAATAATGGTGAAAAAACCTTTTTCCCCCAGCTGGAGATCGTAGTGCCCTTTGGGTTTCCAAGCTTCCTAGATCTAGCGGATCAAATCCTTCTCCTTAGGCCATACTCCCATGAATTTTCCAATGAGGGATTTTTATTTCCACTGCTCTACTTTTTCCCTGATTAATTCCAATTGGATTTGGACTACAGGGACAATATGAGCCCTTGGGAGGCATCCACCCATCCTTGGGTTCCTTCCTCTTGTTAGTCCATCTCCTGATCCCCCATTGTTTCTCCTGCGCTCATCTCCCATAGATCCCTACGCTGTCCCTCCAGCCAGCGCTGAAGCGCTGGGGGGTAAACCACCCCTAGCACCTTGTTTGTTGCTCTTGCATGCCACTCCTTGAGAGTCCCATGACTACCTCGCCTTCAACATTCGTTAAATATGTCCATGAAGAACCATACCGAAGAATTCTTTAATATGTTAAGTGTTCACTTTATATATGTGTTCCCTCAGGACCTTTGGAAGTGTTAAGTTGAAAGAAATGAAAATTATGTTTTAACTTTACCTTGCATTGTCACATGTGTACTATTTTTTTTTTTTCTGGTATTGATTTAGAAATTTATGCGTTGAAGTACAATTTTTTTTAATTTTTCTGCCCAAACCCTAACCTAACACAAATTTCAATAGTTCACATCTTGGAAAGGACCCAAATAGTGCATGTGAAAATACTATTATCCAGTTTGGACCTTCCTTATATGGTTATGATAAAATTTATTGTATGGAAAACCTATGGACTATATACCTTGAGAGAGAAGATAAAAGCTTGACCCTTAGTTTCGTGGGAAAAGGGTTATTTCCCCACCTTGATTGTACACCTTGGTATTGTGGGTAAAAGGGTTATTTCCCACTTTGATGGTACACATTGGTATGTGGGTTAAAGGGTCTTCTTCCCACTTTGTTATGAGCACTCTTGTTGACCTTTGATCTTGTGTTGAACCTTTCCATTCCTTATGCTAACTCCTCCCTCTCCTAGTATGGTACCTTGACCCTTTTGTCACGATGACTTACCTTTATTGTTATAACCTATTGACCTTGCAATTACCCTATTCTAAGTGCACATAATATTATTTTATGTTTAGTTTGGTAACTCTCCTAAAATGCAGGGCTAGAATAATTATGAACCTTCTAGAAGACACGTCAAGAATATAAATCCAAGTCATAAACTTCAGTTTTTGTGTCTTAACAAGAAAAAGTATGGAGATATAATTCAATGACTATATTAGGGTTTGTTATTGCTCCTTGGCTTTATGTCTAGGGATTTTCTTTTGTTGATAACCACTTATACTATGAAACGAGAAATTTATACTAAGAATGAGAACTCTAGCCATAAAAATGATGACTTTTTCATAAAAAAACACCAAAAACACCCTCCAAATAGAAAAGTGTTGATACCAGTATACATGTTTTTTTTCAGGGTAAAAAATAGAGCCATGGCCTAAACATACCATATTGTTGTTTACAAAAAATATAAAATCAACCCGTAAATTGGAAAAAGATTTTTTTCTTCAAGAGATAAATTACATCTTTTTTGAAACTTGCATATTAAACAAAAACAAATATTTGATAAATAATTTGACCACTCTAACCATATAAAATCAAAGAAATTATGATGTGATTCATAATGAAATCATATATTAGGCCATACAAGAACAAATGATTCATATCAATATTCAGAAACTCCTTTAGAGTTTCAATTACAAACATCATACTAATAAAAAACATCTAAAATGTTTCATGTAAAATTATTCAAATTCATCCATGGTTTCCAACACCCCGTCAGAATCTATATTTTTTGCAGATGAAGGATTAGATATAATACTTTTTCAAAAAAAAAATTAAACCCCTAATCTACAAAACCCCCCCACAACATTACAATTTAAGAAATAAAAAATAAAAAATAAAACACCTCCCCCCAAACCCCCCAAACAACCTTACATTAAGCTCATGATTAAGCTCAATCCATTTGCAACAAAATCACTTCTAATTCACTTTATCAAAGACACAATTTTACTATGTATGCATGTTTATGGATTTCTTCAACTCATATAGGTTGCACAAACTTAAATATTATTATAATATTAAATGTTGTTAAAATTTAATACACTCCATACATTCCTTTGATTCCTCCTAAACAAGTTTGTATTCCATAATGTGATTGCGTGTGAATATTTCTAGGTCTTAAACAACTAACTGTATATTGTATTAGTAGCACAACCACTTAACTTGTGGTTGGTGAAATTAGGTAGATAGATGATGTCGACGATCCCCTCGGGTTTTAACTATTCATCAGACCCCATTACCGTTTTCTCTTTAATCAGTATTCCAATTGTGGTAAGCTAAGAAATATTCCATATATTCATCAATCTTACCCTCATTAGGGAGCGAGATCGAATATCAAATCAAAAGTCGCATGGAAAAAAATAAAATCGATTCAGTTTGGTTGATTTCAAGGTTTTTTTAAAGCTGGGTTGGGTTGATCGCAATGGAGGTCAATGTTGACAACTCACAATTATAGGAGCATATGCTCTCTACACCCACTAATTCTTGGCTATGGAAGGTTTGCATCCCCTCCCTTCATGGTGGCACGCCACAATAAAAACTGGTTGCAATAAAAACTCAATACAAACCCACTCCAATAAAGTGAAAGAATAGCACCAATAAATGTTATCACCTATCAACTTAAAAATAAAATATTGTATATGAAATCACCCCATGCTTAAAAGAAACACTAGATACTTGATATCTATGTGTTTACCTTGTATATTTTGGACATATTGGTTTTCATCAAATATTTTATGCCATTTTTGCATATACTAAGTATTATATCTCCTTATCTTTGACATTTCTCTATCAATTTAAAATGTTAGTAAAATTTTATTTTAAGTATGATTTATATACCATTCATAATAAAAAAAATCATTATATTATAAGAAATTTAATGTAAAAGTTGAACAATAATTAAAAAAAATATTTTTAATAAGATTATAGCCCAACTCGTTACAAGATAAGAAAGTATCCATCAAATTATATAATAAAATTTAAAGACATTATTAATAAAATATTAACAATAAAAATAAATATATATATATATATATATATATATATATAATAAGATTCTTGTCCAGCTCATTATAAAAAAGTAGTGATGAAATTATATTAAAAACGTAAAGGCATTCCTAATAAAACTGAGGCAACGATAACTAATTATAAAATAAAAAATTCTTGATCAAATTATATTAAAAAAGTAAAGACATTCTCAATAAAATATTAACATGAGGCAGATATGGAAGGTGCACTAGGTATATGATGCAAGTCCCCTCATAGAATGTCCGGGGCTAAAATGAACCCAGGGAAAAAGCGAAGAGAAGAATTTTTTATGGCATTGTGTTGCATAACACAAGTCTTCGAAGTTTGCATGAGGAGTACATGGAAAATCCGTACGAGCATATACCACCAACATGTAGCATAGCTATTTTTCACTTATGTAGTGTCTTTAGTTGTAATAATAATCCTATAATGATTTATCATGCTAGGTACCTGAAGGATTACAAAAACATTATGGGTTCCCTTATTACACAAAATATTAAAACTTCGGCGGAGGGAAAGAAAACTAAGCTACTAAATGGAATAGGTGCCATTAGAAATATTATGTAAAAAATTAATAATCCCTCTTTGTGAATCGCATTATCACCAAATGACAAAGGGAGATTTGAACTGGTCCAATTTTTATTCTTACTTACCAAAACATTATGGGTTCCCTTATTACACAAAATAAGAAAACTCCGGCGGAGGGAAAGAAAACTAAGCTACTAAATGGAATAGGTGCCATTAGAAATATTATGTAAAAAATTAATAATCCCTCTTTGTGAATCGCATTATCACCAAATGACAAAGGGAGATTTGAACTGGTCCTATTTTTATTCTTACTTTGGTACTACTATTGCTTGCGCACCTTTATTTTGTCTACCTTGCCTTTACTTTTAAGTGTTATCTATAGCTAAGCTAGCCAACCATTCTCTTTACCAATCAAACTACCTATCCCTACTTAGTGAATGGATTCTTGCTTTCCCTTATGAGTAAATGTTTGTGCTTCGGTCGACATGATGACTAATCATATGAACTTTCGTCAACCTACTGCAAGAATGTGCATATTTTCTTTTCGTTATTTATATACGTTATTTCCTTTTTCCAGTTTCATTGAATTTATAGTTTTTTCCAAATTCATTTGCTTAGTAGGCTTAAATACAAGTTTGTAAGCTACCCATTAGGTTGTGTTAATAACAACATAAGAAACAAATCAGTAAGAAGTTCAACTCTTTTGAAATTAGGGCGAAACCAAAGAGGCGTAGAAGGGACTAAGAGAGAAAGAAGGGAACCAAGTAATGATCCAACCAAAGTAGGATTGTAATTGGTAATTTTACAGCTTTATATCATCTTAAAAAAAATCTCCTTTCTTTATTCAGTTGCTACTCGATCTATATCTAAATATCTAGAATTTGACTCCTGTGAAAGAATTGAAATTTCAATAGTTCGAAAATTACAATTTTAACCATTTAGAAATGAATTCGGAATTGAAATCTCAACATAATCCATGCCTTCTGTAGTTGAAAAAAAAATGAACTTTTATCCAAAAAAATATTTATTTTTTCTATTATTAATTGATTCTGTCCAAAACAATAAAATTTTAGACAACACCATAGCTTAGTAATATTATTTATAAACACAACTTTATCTCATTTTGCATTTTAATAGTGAAACAGGTGCAATGGGATCTCCATGTCCATTCAACGTTCTGTCTCTGATGGTTGACTTTCTCTTCTCCTCTCTCCTCTGCCCTCCTCCCTTCCTGGGTTAATGTAATGGCTTGTAGGTCTCATTTTTTATTGGTAGAATTTGTTTATTAGGGTTCTATTTTAAATAGATAGATATGTTGTAATTTATTGATGCGATTTCTATTAAATACGACTCATGAAGTGTAAATAGTGTAAAAGAAATATTTGTAAGAAGGTTTACTAGAAAGATCCTAGGAGGATAGAAACTATAAAAAGAAGTAGAAGCAATGTACTGAGATGTCTTACGAAGAATATTGTAATTGGAGCTCTGCTCAGTTGGATGTTTCTCTTTTAGAGAAAACTCAAATTTTGATGAAGAATTCGACCTACATGATACTGTTGATTAGTTTCATGTCTTGAAGAAAATGTTAAATTGGACAACTTTTTTATTAGATATATGAGTAATGTTTTGACTTTCAAACTTTATTTTAGAAATAAAATTTCTATTTATAATGATTTTAATATGTTATTTAAAAATATATGGTATAGTGTTACTTGAATTTATGTGAATCGTCACTTTTTGGAAAATAATATGAAATAATATCATTTGTGTACAAAATATATCTGAAAATCCATTGAAATTGGTTTTAAATGTATTTATTTTCTTGATTTGTTTTACAATTTTGCCAATAAAAATGTACTATTGTGTCCATAAAGATGTCTTATTTTAAAGAAAAAATTGCAAAATGTATATGTTTTTCATTATAACTTGCTTCTAAATGTATGTTATTTTGTTGAATTTCTAAAAAACACACTTGAAAATAGAAATTAAAAATATGTTATGACAAAGGTGATTCAAATGCCCCAAAAAATGCCTCAAAATGAAAATGTGTGATACTAGTATCAACTCTTTTCGAAACGGAGGTAATAATAGCTACTAAAATTAGGAGAGAGAAAAACAAGAACTGTGTCGAGTTCTTGTTTCATAGTATAAGTGGTTTGATGAGTTGGTGTCACCTTTCTCTCATCTTTATAGGGTCGTGGTGGCCTTCCTCTCAGCCTGCTAAGTGTTGTCGTGATTTTTTTCAGCTTGTATGTGGATATTATGATTGTGTTTATCCTGTCTAAAAGTGTTGAGCTATGTTGGATCTTGTTGGCATCCTGCTAGGGTAGGTCATGTTATTTATTGAGCCTATTATGTTGAATTGAGACCACCTTTGAGTATTGAGTCATGACCTTGTGGGCTGCCTTGGACTGAGTCATGACCTCTACTATGACATAATCATGATCTTTATGGGTTGTTTGGAAGGAACCATGACCTCTACGGGATGTTTGGACAGAGCCATGAATTCTGGGAGCTATTGTGACTAAGGCATGAACTTTTTTGGGTATCTAAGCTAGGTTGTGACCTTTTCTAGGTCTACTAGAATGAACCATGATTGTTCATTGGGATGCCTTGAATTGATCTACAGTCTGCTGACCCTTCTAAAGTATTTTATGTGAGTGTGTTGTTGTTGGTTCTTACCATGACCTTTACTATGACTACTTTGGTTCTCGTTTGTTAGGGTACACAGGGTACTCCCAAAGGACCGAACACCAAGAATAGCCGCTTCACACAAACAGATCACAGATCAATACACCAATGTTTGTCACGT
>LPNX011166658.1:0-16587 GCA_001517045.1 Pseudotsuga menziesii
TGAGTAAAAACACAGGGAGATATGTCGAAAATACGAACACAAAAAGTAGTTTTTTTCTTTCTTCCTCCAAAATTAATTAATATTATTTTATTATTTTAACATTATTTTATTATTTTAACTATTATTTTATTATTTTCCTTAGGAGGCCCATTTTAGACCCCAAAATTCCTCTAATGAGGCAATCTTGTAAATACCATCAATATGAGCAGGAGGCTCACTACATTATATTTCCAAGTGAATGAACCTTGTGACTGGTGCAAACCTAAAAAGTCAGGCACCCAATAAATTTGATGAGGGGATAGCTAAAGTGGAATTGTTGAGTTAAGTCTGCTACTGAGTGCTAAATTACAGCAAGTTCTGTGTGTGCTATTATCCAGTGATATTCATCCTAGTGGTTCAGTGAATAGGCTCGGGGGTCCTAAGCAAGTAATCCTAGCTGCTTTTGGAGACGATTTGGTAGAACGGTCTCCTTTGGGTGTTTGTCCCCCTTCTGTAAGTTATCCAAGTTCTAATTGTTTAATTAATTATCTCTGATTTAATTCTATATTTGTATTTTATTTATGAAGTATGCTCAGTATCTACATAAGTTTAATGATAATTGTTTGTATTACTCTGAAAAAGGAAGCTGAAATTACTTTCATATGATGTTATAGTCAGTTTTGATGTTCATTATTCAACGATTATAGGTCAAAAATATTTTCTCTTTCATCGATTACTAGTTATAATAACATAACCTAATTAGTATTGTTTTCCCCAATGTTAGTCAACCCTCTTTATCACCTAATATTTCTCCCAGTTAGTTTTATGATACTATATTTCATATCAGTACTAGGGTTTTAAATAATTTAATTTTTAAACTCCTACATAACCTCTTTTAAAGACCTTACAGTCCCTTCAAAGTTTTTATTAAAAATAATGTCTATGTAAATATATATTTCAATATTAAATAACAGATAAACTATTATATTCAAAGGTTTCCACATCAAGAATGACTCTCAGGAATATATTATTTCACTTCACAGTATTAGTATACTTTAAAGTAAATATTTATATAAAAACTAATCAGTGCTAAATTCCAAATAAAGGGTTTCAAAACTGTAAGCTTGAGAGATAAAGGATACACACGCACGCACACACACACACACACACACACACACACACACACACACATATATATATTAATATATATTATAAGGTTTTACAAAAAATAAACATCAAAACATTTTAACTAAAACCAATATCAAAACCATTATATGCCCTAACCTTACAACTTATATTGTATATATATAAATCAATTTCCAATCTATGGCGGAGTTTTGGCCTCACAACCTAAACCCTAATTACATTTAGGGTAAATAAAGCTTCAAGAATAAAATACTAAATAAACCAGGTTTAAGGATCGAATCCCTTTAAGGATTACAGTTAAGCAAAGTTAACATTACAAGGGATTTATGGCCCAGCTAATTTACAAGTTTTATTTTTCAATTAAAAAGAAATACTAAATCGAGATCATCAACATACCACAGCTTTGATTACAAGCTGATCGCCATTTTATTATTATCATCCACATTTTTAAACATATAGAAGAAATCACAACTGTTACGGAGAGAAATTCCTATGGCTTGGGGTACCACAACAGACAGATTAACTCTAGAAATCAATCCTTTCCTATATGCAAGAGAAACCAAACATCTAACACTAAAGGATCTTGATTAGTACCTTATTCCGGACGGTTGATGTAAATCCTCGTTGAGATTTTCCAATCTCGCTTGTATTAGCAATTTGCTTCCTCAACATTTAGCAAACAAGACAAGCATGCTATATATAATTGTGTTAGATCTACTCTAGCATATATACTCAATAACATATAAGAATTTAAAAGCATCCATGGATCAAATACTCATTCAAATACACATTATTGGACAGGAAAAGATATTTCTATTGATATAAAACAGAGATTACAATAGTAACAACCTCTGTCGGCACGTCTGCGTATCAGAGAAACTGAGTCCCCCACTTGGGCCTCCACCATTTCAATCCTCCATCTCTCGATAGCAAGCTCACAAGCAAAAGGTAAGCTTGGGAAGAACACAAAGTGCTCCAAGGGACAAAGGGATGCAGACTCAAGTATAAGCTCTGGCAACAATGGACTATAGTTTTCTTGCTCTTCAATTCCTCTTCTTTCAATGTATCCAAAGGGTTCCTTATATAGCTCTTCAATGGGGTAATGGAAGGTCGAATCCGAGCGATGTCAAGGCATATGGAAGGCCAAGAGACAAGTGACTCGAATCCACATCAAGGAAAACTCCAAAATCATTTGGCCTTTTGCACACATCCCGATGTATGTGGGTTTAAGGGTCAAATCCGCGTATATACGCGAGAAAGGGATTAAAAGTCATGTATGGCAATTATTGCATGTTTTTAGGGATGATCTTGGAAACATAAAAGGTACAAAAATGGTCCAGGGGGTCTAAAGAGTCTGCAGAGGGATGGGGAAGGCCATAAAGGTGTGATCCACCATGTGTGGTAAAATCAATTGTAACAGATGTCCCCTAATGTGTGAGGTCAGAGGTGTCATACGATGGCCGAAATACATTATAATTCCATTGCAGAAGTGGAGTGATGAAGAATCGAGTGGAAGAACCAGCCATCCAATCAATAGAATACAATGATCAAACTCCGCACATAACTGCAAGTAGATGTAGCAGTCCCAGATACATAAGAGTACAATGGCCATGAATAGGCATGATACAAAATATGACATGTGTGGTCATCACCACATACAATATAGATAGCTCAAAATCTCCATGACGAAGATATACACAGTATCATGATCTCTATGTAGGCTGAAGATATATAATGGATCAAGATCTCCATAATGGCTGGAAATATCTTACATATATTGGAATCAAGTCACGAGAGCTGAAATCTCATGAACACTGTCACGATCAAGGAGGTAGCATATATAATATGCCACCAATCTGGAAGGTCTTCTACACAAACCACTACGAGTACATGTCCTACTATGTGAATAGAGGTGTCGAGGTTGAACATAGTAGTCCATCGTCTGATTACTGTTCATTGATGTATACTGTTAATAGATGTGAAATCACCCACCGATAATGAAAATGGGAATCAAGGTACTAGAGTGCAAACTAACAAGTGTGAATAAATGTGTTGAGGTTGAACACTTAAAAGGATCCATCGATCAGGGGACATTGATGTATTCCCAAAACTGTCAATGGTGAGAGAACCTACCACTGATGACTCCAAGTCTCAAGGCACTCAAAAATGACTCTAGATTCCTATCCCAGAATAAATGTTCTGAAGTCGATGGGATGAAATCCGCTAGAAGGAGGGCATTGAGGCATCCCCCATCATCCAACACGAGGTACTCAGCAAAGCTATATAATGTGGAAGGACTCGATCATAATGTGCATGAACCAGTAACTGTACCGGGAATGGCCGACATGCAAATTCAAGAGAACTGAGGAATGGTCGACTTAGGTTTCAACTTCTTTTGAACAAGAGCATAAAGGTGAATGATGACTGAATGTAGGCAGCATAGACTCGATATACAAAACTGGGACATATTTACGACACAGGAGGCATTGACAGAGGCTCCATAGGGACTGGAAGCTTAACCAATCAGTGGAGATAAACTCAGAGAAACGAGTACAGCTCCTAAAGTCAAACTATTAACCCAACCAACGGATGTGATATACAGTGCTCTATTTGAAGGCGACACAACTCGACTAATGCCAAATATAACATATTTTCTTGTCCAGCTTTTTGGTTTTTTTATTTTTTGGACTTTTTAAAATATTTTGAAAAGCTTGAAAAAGAATAAAAGTTCTTTATAGTTACAGACTAGGAGGAGACGAGTGTCAATGGGCAAACAAACTAGTTCCAAGCAGCGGAACATACCTATGCTCAATGCAAGGACACATGTGTAGGATAACGACACTCAGGGGAAGGTCCCCTTCTGGTAAAAATGGGGAATCAAGTTGCAAAATATATATAAAATGGATCTGCATGGCTAGACATGAGACAAGCTTGGGCTATATGGCTGATAATCAAATTCAGGGAAGCCGACATAAGGCTCAATGAGGCAGGCAAAAATCATGATAATGCAATTACAACTTGACATATACAAAGGAGTCTCGAGGAAATTCCAGCATAAAGTTCAAGAGGAGTATGAGGCTCTTGCTCAAGGACATGGTGGGACTAAAAGGGACTCCCGAAACTAAGAGAGGACTCACAGCATGAGTACCAAATGCAAAAGGGAGCTAACTAGGACACCCATGTATAGGAAAGCTCTACCATTCACATAGTACCACTTCAAACAACAGCATGAAGGTTCCGTGATACCATGGAATGGGTTCGTACCTAAGGTTAAGAAGGAACGGTCATAAGGCAATGCATAAGTGCAAGCGGATGTGATATCATAACCTATATGCCAGTTCAGACATAATACCTATGATAGGCACGAACGGGTAAAAATCTTGAAGAGAGTGTACAAACTAAATCCTACATGACAACCATATTAGTCCAAAACAACCCAAAATAGTCAATAAAGAATCCAAACTATAGGATATAGGGAGGAATGATCATGACAACTGCTCCCAAAGGAAACAATGCGATGAATGATGGGACATAAAAAAGGAAAGTAAGGTGTAGACCCAACGTTCACGCATCCACTACCACCCCTACGAGGGTGACAACCACTGTAAATACCAAGAGAAGGTAGTCAACATCCTCCACAAATGAAGTAGAGGGTAGAACGTGACCACTTCTAAATCTATGAGCAGGTTAAGGGGATGTGATGCCCCCAAGTTTGACACTAGGGTCTGTACTAGGACCAAGGATGGGTGATAGAATACCAAGCATGCCGAAGATAAAAGGACCCAAACTCAAGAGAGGCTAAATATACTCAAGTAACAACGATCCCAAAGGCCAACTAGCTCACAAAGAGCACACTCCTTAGAAAATCTACAGCCAAAATACAAACAAACCAAGGGGAGGATATGTGAGCTCCCGAATGCAGCACGTATGTCTCGCCTAGGAGAGGCTCGAAACTCCCATACACTACAAGTGGAGGTATGTAACCAATTATAGTGGCCCTCAGCTTCAACGCATAAAGCGACTGTGCTGTCCAACCTCTTCTTGGCTGGGACACCTACAGAATAACCTTTGCAAGTACCCCCTGTGATAACCTAGGTAAGGCAACTAAGGTCACCCCAATATAACCAATGCTCAGGCGGACAGTCGCAGGCGAGATCGATCGTATGGGAAGGGTAGCAAATCCTGAAACTCTCGAAACATCCCCCAGATACAAATACAATCCTGGAAATATCTCCGGTGCTACTCAGTTACAACCAGGGGTCATCCCAATCATAACCGCTCACACTGCCTCATGCTTAACTCCCTTGTAAGAGGAGGATCCTGAGAAACACTAATTATACCAAGGAATTTCACACTCTCACCTGGACAGACACATACATGTTGTTGTTTAGTGGTCTTGGAGAATTTACTCACAATGAACTATTCCAAGACCCTAAAACCTAATCTTGTTGGTGTACCCTATAAAAGAAAATAGTGTAATCCATTTTAATTAAGCGTTGATTTTATTTGGCTTATTACTCAAAAAGGTAGATGATCGTGCAACCAATGGTGTTATGATGCAACATGAAGTAAAATGCACACCTAACAATCAATGCAAATGCATTGTGTCAAATGAAAAATAGGGCATGCTACTATGTGAAATGCAAAATTTTCTTCAAATGACAAATGCAACCATTCCTATATGAAAGCCTAAATACAACTTTCATCCAAGCAATCTAATGCAAGTACCTCCTCAAATCCATATCTAAGATGCAACTAAGAGTGAAACTACTTTGTATTTTTCAATATAAAAGAATGAAAAATGCAATAAAAGTCATCTAAAACTCTCAGTCTCTGCAACAAGTATAAAACACAAGCCCAACAAGACACCAAGACAAAAAAAGAGTAATGCACTATTGGCAAAACAAAAAGGATAAATGACTAAAACTACTTTCAAAGAAAAATCAATGAAAAAGAGGTATTTGGTCACAAAAGAAGCATCCAACAGAAAACATCAGACCCAAGGAAGACCCAACCACACTCACAACCCACCCAACAACTTCCCACAACATCAAACTCACCAAAAGGGAGGATGTATGTGACTGTTTAAAGAACACCTGTGTATATACACAAATTTTGGCCAAAAACTTGCATGTATACGCAGATTTTGGCCAAAAACCTGCGTGTATACGCGAATTTTGGCCAAAAATCCACGTATGTATGCGACTTTTGGCCAAAAACCAGATAGTGGTAAAAAGCAGGCCAAAGGTCAAACCAATAAAGGGGAGTGTGAATGGATGAACATACTATAAAATGCAACACATAAACAAGGAGAAACAAAGAGCAAGTCAATAATATCAAGCACATTGTGCCCCAAACCCCAAAGAAAAACAAGGAACATCCCCAACGGAGCCGCCAATTCTGTTACGGAGAGAAATTCATATGGCTTGGGGTACCACAACAGACAGATTAACTCCAGAAATCAATCCTTTCCTATATGCAAGAGAAACCAAACATCTAACACTAAAGGATCTTGATTCGTACCTTATTCTGGACGGTTGATGTAGATCCCCGTTGAGCTTTTCCAATATCGCTTGTATCAGCAATTTGCTTCCTCAACATTCAGCAAATAAGACAAGCATGCTATATATAATTGTGTTATACCTACTCTAGCATATATACTCAATAACATATAATCATTTAAAAGCATCCATGGATCAAATACTCATTCAAATACACATTACTGGACAGGAAAAGATATTTCTATTGATATAAAACAGAGATTACAATAGTGACAACCTCTGTCAGCACGTCTGTGAATCAGAGAAACTGAGTCCCCCACTTGGGCCTCAACCACTTCAATCCTCCATCTCTCGATAACAATCTCACAAGCGAAAGGTAAGCTTGGGAAGAACACAAAGTGCTCCAAGGGACAAAGGGATGCAAACTCAAGTATAAGCTCCGGCAACAATGGACTATAGTTTTCTTGCTCTTCAATTTCTCCTCTTTCAATGTATCCAAAGGGTTCCTTATATAGCTCTTCAATGGGGTAATGTAAGGTCGAATCTGAGCGATCTCAAGGCATATGGAAGGCCAAGAGATAAGTGGCTCGAATCCACATCAAGGAAAACTCCAAAATCATTTGGCCTTTTGCACACATCCCGATGTACACGGGTTTAAGGGTCAAATCCACGTATATACGCGAGAAAGGGATTAAAAGTCACATATGGCAATTATTGCATGTTTTTTGGGATGATCTTGGAAACATCAAAGGTACAAAAATGGTCCATGGGGTCTTAAGAGTCTGTAGAAGGACAGGGAAGGCCATAAAGGTGTGATCCACCATGTGTGGTAAAATCAGCTGTAACAGCAACATCTTACACAAAATTATTATTATAAAAACAGTAGCACCCACTTAAAACTTGAATCGACTTGACAGTAGCCTCACGACCTTTCTCAAAATAAAACAAGACAGAGTAATGGCCTCATGGCCCAAATATTTTCTTAGCAACAGAATAATGGTGTCACAGCCTAAATCTTATCAATCATATCTTTTATAAGCTAAATAGTATCCACGACCTTACGGCTTGTTAAATATTTCCTATTTTCATCCAGAAACCAACTTTGATTCCCATAGGATTCATTATACACCTAAACAATAAAATATAACTAAAATAGAGCAACGACCTCTCGGATTAATAATTTATTTACGTACCAACTACAAAATTTACAGAACCCTCATGTCCATTTTCAAATAAAAATGAAACAAGGTAATGGCCTCATGACCATAGTAGCTTTTATAAATCAACGAAATTACATGAACTACTAAAACAAAACATGAAACAAAATCCATCACAGGTTTCTTCATAAGACAAGTAAACATTGCATTTGGAAGAGACAGACATAGAACTGTTCTTTACACCTTAAATCAAAACCTAAACCCTGTCAATGTTCAAGCTAAACATTTGTTGCACAGTTACTTTGAATCCACGGTCGAAGAGTCTTTATAGTTGCAAAATGTAAATGCCTCACAGCTACCAAAGAAAATTTACCGCTTTCATGCCAAAAGACAAACGCAGAGATGGGATCCCAGCTGATGCCAAGAAATAATGCAGTAGTGGATTCCCATCCAGATAATGCAAAGCCACAGCACCCATAGCCATGATGCCATAATAAGCAGAGAGTTTCAGGTGCAGGTCTTACTAAAAACATGGGCGCTTTTCCTACTTGAGTAGCCATACCCTTCCGCCACAGCCTTGGACGAAGACCCCTGCGAGACACACACCAGAGGACATTACTAAACCGTTGTTCATAAGGGAAGCAATGAATTTAGAAAAATGTAAATAAAAAACAGGAATTACTTACCGCAAAAGAACCAATTGTGAATGAGTTCTTCCCAATAGTTGACGGTTGGATTTTAAATTAAATAGAGAAAGCAGTTTTCAACTAGCAGTTTCAAAACCCTAGTGGAGACATTTTCAGTGCATGGATCATCAAGGAGAATGAACATGGTCCAAACCCATCACAAAACCCAAATTATCATGTCAAGAAATAGAGTCGATAAGCCATGGGTCTCACTGCATAAACCAAACAATACAGCGTGAAGGGGAGAAACGAGGTAAGTTAAACCTTAGGGTTTAAGATTTTTCAGGTCTACACTCCAGCTGGAAGTGACAAGACCTTCACATGATCACTTTAATTCTGATGCATTGAAATTTATTCAACCAAAAGAACCAAACTTTCGATAAACGTTGAATGTTTTCACAACCCTTTGGCTTGTCCTAGTTTAAAACCTAGTATAACGTTGTGTCTTCCCTTATACTTTCTTTTATTTCTCCTTGTCCCTTAGGATATTTGATAATGGCTTAGTAAGGTAAGTAATCTCCTTCATAGGGTACCTGCATTTTAAAACAAAAGTTCTATGTGTTAGCTCTCAATCTAAGTAAGACCTTAACCCAATTTGTTAGCTCATCGAGCAATTTAACAAACAATCAAGAGCATAATGTACAAGTAAAGAAGAAATATTATGACTCAGTTTTCATAACTCGACACCAATTTAAGTACTGTCGACATAACATTCAAGACAAGAAGAACTAGAACATAAAGCAACAAAGTACATAAAACTCTAATTGACAGTAAATAAAAGTGGCGTATCATTAATCAAAATAGTGTCGTTGTAACAATAAGTCGCATAATATCATTGTCACAATATGACAAGTATATGCGTTAGATAAATGATGATAAACGCAAACTAAATATCATATGGTTTAATGTTTTTTATGACTAAAATAAAGTTGGAAGGGTTTTCGCAACTATGTTAAATATTGTTTACAACTGCAGTTAAGACTATTTTTTTCTGAATTTTTGGAGATGTTACAATGCACATTCAGTTACAATGGGAATTTTGAACCTTTTTTCGTGATCGAGATCATACTCGTTTAGTGTTTATAATCCTATCACTATTGTTCATCCGAGGTACTATGGCATAATTCAAGGGTAGTCACCTACGTATGGTTTCTTAAACCACACTTGTCATACCCCAGTTCGACACACTTCACCATCTACAGAATCACTTCTTGAGACATCTGAGTTTAGTTTGATTCCAACTACTATCTGTCAAAATCACCCACACACTCACCCACATATATCCCTATGGATGGAAATACCCCAATTCCTTTCATTGGGTGAACTATTGGTGGTGAAAGTGGGTACGAACATACAATGGATTCCACAACCAACACAATAAATGGTTCCTTAGGAACCACCATTCCTTGTTCCATAGTGATTCCGAATCTAGGTGGAAGTATCCCCACAATATGAACCACAAAAACCACAGTTTTTTAGACTATAGTGCCCCCCACCCAAGGCGGAGGAGTTATCACAATCGCATCCTTGTCTAACATAGTTGTTGGTTCCACCATGTCTTACCTGACTGCTAGTTTGTCATTTATCGCTAGTCTCAAACTTCTTAATTTGTCTAGAATGAACAATGATTCGGTCCGCCATGATCCAAACTGCCTCCCCATGCATATTAAACCCCATCAAGCATCCCAAAATTTGAATGGAAGGTCGAGGAGGACCCCCTAGAACCATATCATGTATTTTTGCTTATGGTGTTCCTCCAACTCCATAGTGGATGATTCCATCACGCTACACTTGTTATAGAGAATATTCACTGGTGTTGCAACTAAGTGGTACATTGATCAACCCCACGAGACGCATCCCACCTTTGCATCCTTAGATTCCACTTTTGTACAATTATTCTAGGTCCCCACCTAGTATGATGCTAGAGTAGAAATCCATCTCACTTATCAAAAACATTCTACCACCTACATCACTGATCACGTTCATAAATTGCATAGACGATGGAGTTTGTGCAATATCAAACTTGACAACATGATATTTTTGGACTGGTTCTTGCAATCCTTACTCCCATCCATTTCTGAGGACATGGCATCTTAACTCCCTCAAACAGAGGAAGATTCAATTCTTAAATATCAACAATTCGACCTCATATATGCATAGTTTGACTACTTGTACACCATTCTCCTTAATGCCTCTTGAAGAGACTCTTTTCGAAAGGATCCATTAACAACATCCCATGGTGCAGATAGTGTTATCGATACTGTGACATCCCAACCTAGAATATATATGTACTTACCCAAAATGAAAACTAATTATGCATATGAAAACACCCCTAGCATTGCACATCCTTTGATGGAATCATTTCCCACACTGGGTTATGGCCCTAGTCTATATCGTGTGCCATCTCATTTAGGAGCAACACCCTCTGGTGTGTCTCCAGCCCCTACCTATAATGTTCATGGACCTTCCAATAAAGGACCTAGATATGGTGACACTCCGCAAGATTACACACCACCCATGGCCACCAACCCCCATTATCCTTATTCTAGAACACCATTAGTAGCTCCAGTACAAGCCTCTCCCAAGATCCACCTTTTTCGCAAGGGAAAGTTTTTTCCCTACATAAACAACCACAAACCCAACCAGCCCCCAATAACTAACAATGTAAGTCTAATCAGATAAAAGGTAGGAACAAAGGAAACAATCAACACCAAGTAGGGGGCAGACAACCTTCAAACCTCTTGGAAATAATGTAGTTAACCCTACCATTCAAGACCCCAATCAGCCGCCTAAGCAGGGAAAAAACACATAACTACAAACCAACCATCTATGTTCTTTTTGTAACATCTATGGACATTACACACATCACTATCCTGATTCAGTTAAAGCTTGTCAGCTTTAGGATGAGCCTAATCAACGAGAAGAAATTGCCGCCCCTAAGGCCCAACCTAACCCACCTCAACTGGTTCAAAAACTAATGGTATTGCAAGACCCTTTGCTACTCAAGGGGTAGGAACAACCTAGCCCATGGTGATGTATACCATTGTGCTTACTTCCTCAATTCATCCCCCTGATTCAGGGTGCAACACCTTTTGATGTTGTCTTCTGATGTCAACCTTTAGACTTGCATCAACCAATATGGTTTGGCTATCGAAACCATTCCCATCAACAAGCATACCAACTCCACCCCTATAGACCGGTCTTTTCATCTACCTAGACCCCCGACTGATGGGACTCCTGAAGTCCCCAAATTTCCTTTGTGTCACTTTGCTAACTCTCCCATTCCTTGAGGTGCTCTTAAATATATCATTATGGATGATTTGTCCCAATATCCCACCACCATGTCAATATTGGAAATCCTTAGGAATTGCACTATGCAACGCAAATATTTACTATCAACCTTAGGTGTAATTAATCTGTCTAATTCACATTTGATCTCTTTTGACTTCGATCAGGAAGAGCCCCAAATTCCTTCGACCATCACATTTGATATTCCCATGTTGATCTAGAACTTAGATATCCATGACCATTTCCCACACCATTTCCCATATTTGAATGAATATTTATCGACACTTGCTAACTTGTGTCGTCTCTCTACAAAGTCCCAAGTCATATTCATCGTGGGATTTCACCCCCCAGCGACTTATACCAATGGAATAAAAACCATTTGTTTCATCTTGTCCTCCGATGAGTCTTTATCATCAACCCATACCACTATGGTTGTGTCAAAAAACACGAGTCCCTATGACCTATCTGTTTGAACCTTCCCAAATGATTAGGAATTCCCAATTCCACAACATGGGGGTAGGATGAAAAACATTGCTCCTCCCCATATTCATCCTTGTCGATGATATTGGGGGAATCCAACCCATAGGGGGTGTGCCCCCTCATCATTTCATGGACGTTGTGTTCCACCATGGATATATCCCTCATGGTACTCCCCCATTCCAGTAGTTTCTCTATGCCCTATCGGTACTGTTAGAATAATCAAACCCATAGTATTACCCACTTAGACATTAATTCATTTATTTTTGTCTTATTTGCCTAGTTCATGAGTCCCACCATGTGCAAGTTGCTAATTGCCTATCCATAGAGGTCAAACTTGCCATCTTTGACTCATGTAGCACTTAGGAAAGCCTTAGGAATCAAATCTGATTTATTCCTGGCCTCCTAGGCACCCTTCTGCTTTTTCTGCTTTATTGCCTGCTTTTTCAGTTTTTAAGGCACATAGGAAAGCAAGACTAGGTGAGGTGAACTTGTTTTTTGCCCCTTTCATCCTCCACTCTTTCCTCCATGCAAAAGCATGTATGAGTTGCCATTCCATCACTCATTAGCTTGCCCATGTGCCCTTGCCAATTCGTGAGCCTCATGACAGATTTGGGATCAGCTTTTTACACCTATGGGGGATTTGCCTATTTTGGGTAAGCCTGCTTTATGCTAGTTTTGGATGCCTCCTTATCCATTCGATCTCTTTATGTATTCTATATATTCAACAACCTATGTTATTACAGGGTTGGCTATTGTACACTCAGTTAATATAATGTTGTGTTACAGCTCCATATTTAGTCTTCATTGTTAGCAATTTTGCATGATCAATTGATAATTGTTGTGTGTAAAATTAATCTATTCCTGGCCTGAATTTCTACATGGTATCAGAGCCATTGTAGGTTGTTACTCTCCTTCAAAAATTGTTTTGCAGGTTCGACATCAAGACTGGGAGCCTTCTACTGACAGTCGGGACATATTTTCTAGAGCTATGGATCAATCACAGAAAACTATCTTGACTCCTTTCAATTTCTTTGAATGGAAAGCAGAGATGGAGATACTGTTGAGAGCAAAAGGCCTCTATAGGGTGACTATGGCAACAGAAGCAGAGCCCAATGCTGCTGCAGAGAAGATCAAATGGCACAATCGGAGAGATGAGGCCTATGGCCTCCTATGTCTCAGTATTTCCCGAGACCTCCTTTTCCATCTCGATGGATTAACTTCACCGGATCAAGTATGGGAGAATATTTCTGATCTTCTTGGAAAGACAAATGAGATGAGGGGACATCAGATCGAAAATGAGCTGATTTCTCTGAGTCCCAGTAGCTTTGAATCCCTGCAGCTATATTTCTCCAAGTTCAAAGCACTAGTTTTGCAACTGAAGCAGTGTGGTATCGAAAAGAAACATGATCATCTCGTATTGGCCATCCTCTCGAAGCTAGGACCTGACTACTCAGTCTTTGTTTTGACCTTCTATGCCACAAAACTCACAGCTCGAACCTGGAAGATGCCTAGCCTTGCAGATTTCATGGAATCTCTCACACAAGAACAAGACAAGCTGGTGATGATGGGCACCATCAAACCATCCAAAGATCAAGCTTTGATTGCTGGAGATTCGAGGGTGGATTCAAAAAGCAAAAAGAAAGCTAAAAATCCACCTGAGCAAAGAAGAGACAAGAAGCAGTCTCCAGAGGATCAACAAGGTCCCAAGAAAAATACCCAGAAGAAGAAAAACAAAGGTGAAATGAACAAGTGCTCATACTGTTCGAAGGGAAATCACACTGAAAGCTCTTGTATGAAAAAGCATATTGATATGCTGACCAATCTCCTGGAGAAAAATGGCATCTCCCTTCCAGAAAGCTCAAAGAAGAGAGAAGGAGGATCAAGTTCCGATGACAGAGAGAGATTTCATGCTCTAGTTGCTGGCACATCAAGCTCACCCAGTTTTATCATAGATTCTGGAGCTTCAAGACACATGGTTTCGACTAAGGAGGCCTTCTCCTCACTAGATATGTCGAAAGGACCATCTATTGTACTGGGAGATGACTCTCTCACTGAAAGTAAAGGCAAAGGAAGGATAGATCTTGATCATGGTAACTTCAACAATGTGTTGTATGTCCTTGGTCTCGCCTCCAACCTTCTGTCAGTGTACCAGATGACCCACACTGGGTCTCCTAAGAAAGTCATATTCTCCCCCAATGAAGTTGAGATCACAGAAATCTCAAGTGGTAGATTCATTGCAAAAGGAGTAGCAAATCATGCTCAAAAGGTATACATGTTTTCACACTTCCTACCTTACTCAAACCCCTCTGCTCTTCTTATCCATGCTAATGAAGCTAGCAAGCTATGGCATTGAAATATTTGGCCATCTAAATTACAAGTATATGTCTGATCTTAGTGAGAAAGAAATGGTCATAGGGCTGCCCAAGATAAAATTTTCCAAAGGAGTCTGCCAAGGCTGTATCCTAGGAAAACACCAAGAGCATAAGTTTGAGAAAGCTAGTCATGAGAGAACCTCTGCACCCCTCGAGCTGATTCACAGTGATGTTGCTGGCCCATTCCCTCATATGTCCATGAGTCAGGCCAAATATGCATTGACCTTTATTGATGATTTTTCCAGGTATTGTTGGGTTCACTTCATGAAACACAAGTCTGAAGTTTTTGGCCTATTCAAAGTCTTTAAGGCTTTGGTTGAAAACCAGTGTGGAAGGAAACTCAAGGTCCTCAGATCTGACAATGGTGGTGAGTATGTCAAGTCTGAGTTTATTAACTATTGTGCAGATGCAGGTATT
The DNA here is from genome assembly GCA_001517045.1 of Pseudotsuga menziesii. Taxonomy (NCBI): domain Eukaryota; kingdom Viridiplantae; phylum Streptophyta; class Pinopsida; order Pinales; family Pinaceae; genus Pseudotsuga; species Pseudotsuga menziesii. The sequence continues at coordinate 15,027 of LPNX011166658.1, forward strand.
CAGATGTAGCATTCTATCCCCTACACACCACAGCAAAATGGTGTCACTGAGAGGAAGAACAGATCACTGAAGGAGATGGCAACATGCATGATGGAGGCCAAAACTTTGCCACCAAAGTACTGGGCCGAAGCTATCAACTGTGCAGCCTATATTCAGAATAGGGTGCCTCACAAACAGCTTGATGGCATGACTCCTTTCGAAGCATGGAGTGGGCACAAGCCAGATGTGACCCATTTCAGGATTTTTGGCTCAAAGGCATGGGCTAGAATCCCGACAGAGAAGAGGAAGGCTTTGCAGCCCCAAAGCCAAGAGTGTCTTTTTGTTGGATACTCTAAAGATTCAAAAGGGTACAAGTTGATAAACTTGAGCACAAACAAAGCCTTCATTGAAAGGTGTGTTCATTTTGAAGAAGAACCCCTTACAGAAGTGGAAGTTGGTGAAGCCTCTTCACCACCTGAACCTCAAGAAGTAAGTAAAGAGTTTGTTGAACATGCTAATTCTGATTTGTCTGATGGAGATGATTTTATTGCAGACCCAAACAGCCCCACAAGGCCTAAATGGGCAGCCAAGACACTACATGCAGCAGGACAGCTAGCAGGGGATCCCAATGACCCAAGGAGGACTAGATCTCAATTTGAGAGTGGTCTATGCATGAAGGATCCTATGTTTGCTGAAAAATGCTATTTGATGGTGGAGTCTAATCCTCAAACATATGAAGAAGCAGAAGGATATCCAAGATGGCAAGCTGCCATGAAGGAGGAGTTCAGTTCACTCCAGAAGAGCAACACATGGGAGCTAGTGGATCTTCCTCCAGGGAGAAAACTAGTACAGTGTAAGTGGGTCTATAAGACCAAATTTGCTGCTGATGGTTCACCACTGAAGTACAAGGCTAGATTGGTAGCTAAATGCTACTCATAGGTTCATGGCATCGATTACAATGAGACCTTTTCCCCAGTGGCAAAAATGGACTCCATCAGGCTAGCTCTAGCCATGGCAGCCTCAAGGCAATGGGAGGTACATCACATGGATGTAAAATGTGCCTTTCTGAATGGAGATCTCACTGAGGAGATATATATGCAGCAGCCTCAAGGTTTTTCTACTAACCCTTCTCTTGTGTGCAGGTTGAGAAAGTCATTGTATGGGCTAAAGCAAGCCCCCAGGGCTTGGTATGCCAAGATAGATAGCTTCTTGCTATCTCTGAATTTTGTTCGGTGCAAATCAGATCCAAATGTATATTTGAAGTCTATTAATGGTTCATTAATTATCATTGTGTTATATGTTGATGACCTCCTCATTACAAGAAGCTCACAGGCTGAGATTGCTTCCTTAAAAGGAGCTATGAACCAAGCCTTCTCCATGACAGATTTGGGGCTCTTAAGTCAATTTCTGGGGCTTGAGATTGCTCAAACCAAAGCTGGAATAAAGGTGCACCAGTCCAAGTATGCCTTGGATTTGCTGATCTAATTCAGAATGCAAGATTTCAAAGCAAGCAAAACTCCTTTCCTTTCAGGAGTAAAGCTGGAGGAAGATGATTCTCCACCGATGGTAAACAATACACTGT